>JAPFRF010000018.1:9326642-9535594 GCA_029282475.1 Phrynocephalus forsythii
CCTCCTCCTCCTCCTCATCATCATCATCATCATGGCTTTTCATAGATTTCTTTTTTGTGACAGTCCAGATGATGTCACAACAACATCCAAACAGCACAACTCCCCCATTCCTCCCCCCATAAAAATACTTTCCTCTTTTAAAGCAAAGGGAACCTTCCTCCATCCAACCTGCCCCCCCCCAACCTCTAAAAGGAAAGACAACAAAACTTGCCACAATTCAGAACCTATTCTCTCCCCCACAGCTTGGGAGTACAGGTGGACCCTTGTATAACAAACAGTTCGTATAACATAAAATCTGTACGACATGAAAAAAAAAAATTCCGGAGATAGGGGGAAATTTGCTCAACGGAATCGCCTATGGGGCGGATCCGTACAACATAAAAAAAATGTGTTCAATGCCTTCCTATGGGAAATTTGTCTAAAGGAAAATTTGCTTTACATGATGGGAACGAATTAATTCCTTGATACAAGGGGCCGCTGTAAAAGGCTACTGCGGTACTTCTTTTCGCCTCAACCACTTCCTGCTTGAAAAAAGGGAAGGTGTAGTTGTGTGTGTGTGTGTGTGTGTGTGTGTGTGTGTGTGTGTGTGTGTGTGTGTGTGTGTGCGTGAGAGAGAAAAGAGAGAGAGAGATGGGGCAGGTGGATTCCCTCTTTTCAAAGAGGAAGCAGTGAAGGTACAAACAGAACGTTTGTAGAGGAATTTGCTACCGGGTAAAACTTCCTTTCATTGAAGGGCTCCGCTGGATATCCCAAGATGGCACCTCCCCATCATCCCCTCTGGCCAACTCTGCCT
The DNA here is from genome assembly GCA_029282475.1 of Phrynocephalus forsythii. Taxonomy (NCBI): domain Eukaryota; kingdom Metazoa; phylum Chordata; class Lepidosauria; order Squamata; family Agamidae; genus Phrynocephalus; species Phrynocephalus forsythii. The sequence goes on from JAPFRF010000018.1 coordinate 9,327,436, forward strand.
GAGGATGATGGGAGAGGCAGTAGGGCAAACACCTGACTGGACCCCCCCCCACTCCCAAGTGGCTGCCTCCCATCCCTGCATGGAGAGCTCAGGGGTTGGGAGTTCAAATCCCCATCCCACCACCCACCACGGGGGGGGGGCTCCTTCACAGGGGCTGGGCTGGATGACCTCTAGAGGGTCCCCTTTCCAGTTCTGATGTCCTAAGACGATTATCAGAACTGCTGGGGAGCTGAGGAGTTTCCACTGAGTTTGAGAGTTCAATCCCCCCGTCTTCTTTGACAAGGACTGGACTAGATGATTCAGGGGGTCCCTCCTCCCTCTTTTTTTTTCCTGGTGGCAAGATACAAAAAAATAGGATGTATAAACCTAACGGGGAGTCCTTCATTTAAAAATGACAAACGGCCGGCGGGCGGGTGAGTCAGTGGGTGTACAGGTTGTCAAAAGCCTCAAGGTTTTGTTTCTTGTAGATGCATTTCTAAGAAGGTTTTTAATCAAACTGAGCAATAATAGCAGTAATAATAATAGCAATGGTGATAACTAGTAGCAGTAGTAATAATAATATGGGTGATTAGTGTCGTTTTGTCTTTGCATTGATTTGCCAGACGCCTATATCTTTAACGTGTTTTTATTGGCTATTGGTTATGTATTTCATTCCTTGTTGTTTCTGTTTTTTTTTATGTTAGCTTGTGTTTCACCGCCTTGAGTTGCCTTCTGCAAACTGGCGGTATATAAATCCTAAATAAACAAAACTAAACTAAACTAGTAATAGTAGTAGCGACGGCAGCTGCTGCAATATTATTATTATTATTATTATTATTATTATTATTATTATTATTATTATTATTATTATTATTATTATTATTATTATTATTATTATTATTATTGCTTGGGGAGCATTTGACTAGTGATTTGTAATACAAACCCCAGCGTAGTTATTTTCTGCAGTGTAATAATAATAATAATAATAATAATTAATAATAAATAATAATAATAATAATAATAATAATAATAATAATAATAATAATAATAATAATAATAATAATAATACAGTGGTACCTTGTATAAAGGAATTAATTCGTTCCAAATGAAATTGTTAAGCAAATTTTCCTTTATACAAATTCCCATAGGAATGCATTGAAAACAGAGTGATCCCATTTTTATGTTGTACGGATTCTCCCCATAGGCGATTATGTTAAGCAAATTTCCCTCTATCTCCGGAACTTTTTATATTGTACAGATTTTATGTTATACACGCTGTTTGTTATACAAGGGTCCACTGTAATAATAAATACAAAATGATGGTGATAACAATGATGATGATGAAGAAGAAAGTAGGATGGAGATTAGAATGAGTTGTTTTAAAAAAAAAAAAAAACTCTGCAGCCCCCCTGGCTGCCTGCCCAAAAAGTAGAAATGCAAAGATATAAAAGAAGAAGAAGAAAGGATGGGGAGGAGAGCCTGGCTCCGAGGCCCTCCTGGGCTGCAGATCACGAAGGGTTAAACCCTGCCATCTTCAGGGCATTCCCCGATATGTCCATTAAGGGTGTTACATAACAAAATGGCAGCCCTTAACCCTTTGCCTGCCGCACGGCCCCCTCTCGCTGTCAGTCACAGCTGTACCGGTTGGCAAAAGGGGGGGGGGAGAGAAGGGGGACGGGGGAAGCAGCAAAATATCTCAACTTTATTGGACTTTCCTGCCCTCCTCCTTTATTATGATGATTATTATTGCAATGTTTCCAGTATGTGCATTTGTATGGCAAGAAAACAAATTTAGGAGAAAACTCGTTCCCTGGTTGGCACTTGCACCCACCCACACACAAAAAAGGTGGTGGTGGTGGTGATGATGATGATGATGGAGAGGAAGCATCGAGAGGATGCATTTTGAAACTTCTTAACGAATGCCAACCAAAGAAACTAGGCGGTGGGCTTTTGTCGTGTGTTTTCCCGCTGAGCCAGGAGTGTTTTATTTAAAAGTGGGATACTAGACCGGTAAATAATTCAAATTTCCAGAGTATTTTAACTCCCAAAGTATTTAGAGGCTACAAAAATCAGCCTTTTCTAGGGGCAAAGCTGGCACAGGCTTCAAAAAGCATTGCGAAGGCACCGTGAGGGATGGACACCCACCTCCTAAATCTTTTTTTTTGGGGGGGGCTGGGGGAAAGAGAATAAATCTTGTGATATCCCCAAAAGGGGTAAAAGATGGAGACCAGCTGGCTGCAAAAGCCTTCTCTAGCAAGCCAGGTCCTAAGAGGAAGGGGTGCATGTCCGGGGAATACACCTTAAAGGAGGAATGCCCACACGGGGTGGACAGAAATTCAACAGGTGCAGCTGGGACCCGTCTCTGCTGCACCTCTGTGCACCGGAAACAAAAAAAAAAGGCTTCCCTGTAGAATTATGTGCATGCATTAATGAAAGACCCCTGGTTGCACTCCTCCGGGAGTGGCCGAAGGGAGAGCCTTCTGAGCATGTACAGAGTCCTCTTCCCCGGTCTTCGCCTCCTTTCGCCCACCGGCCTCGGATTCGGCCACGAATCCTCCTCGTGAAACCACACATCATAAAACCGCACACCGCGGTCTCAAAGACGGGCTGCGTGACCACGGCTCCCGCCGCACCAGCCTTCCTGGCGGAGGGCATGCGGTGGCCGATGGGTTCTGTAGTCCCAAGAAGCAACTTCTTCGCCGGTCCCTGAGGGGTGTATGCTAGAGGCCGCCGTGTTCACCTGACAGAAAAAAAAAACACCCCTCCGGAAGCACGCCCGGCCCACGCCTGCAACGGTTTTTAAAAGCCTTAATGGCGGCTTAAAACCCTCCCGTTTCCACACTCAAGGCAGACCAAGAAAGCGTGACGATATTTAAAAATAAATATAACAACAACAATCAAGTTCACCTCGGGTGTGAAGAGATCTGCTTGCCTTCCTGCTACGGGAACCCTCCACCCACCACCACCCTCGGATTCCTGCCCAAATCTGTCCCAATGGACTCCAAAGCTACCCCGGCATTGGCTTCTAAGCAAGTTACGAGGACTTCTGGGGGCGCAGGGGGAATCCCCCAAAGCTACAGGTTTTAGATTTTTGGGCATGGAGTTACGGGAGGATCTGTCCTGGAGTGTCAACACAAGGGGGCTTGCAAAGAAGGCTCAGCAGAGACTATTTTTCTTGAGAACTTTAAGGAAAAACCCTCTTCCACAAAAGCTGCTGCTGGGCCTTCTATCATTGTGCAATGGAGAGTGTACTGACTTACGGGTTATGTGTGTGGTATGGAAGTTGTACCCACTGGGATAGGACAGTGTTGCACAGAATCATAAGAACTGCAGAGAGTATTGTGGGCTGTTCACTCCCCACCCTAGAACAAATTTATACTACCAGGTGCCAGTGTAAAGCATTAGATATTAAGAGATCCATCACCTCCTGGTCATCGCCTCTTCAAGTTGCTGCCATCGGGACGGAGATATAGAGTACTGAGGGCAAGAACAAACCGTCTCAAAAATAGCTTATTTTTTAGAGCAATATTGGCCTTAAACGGAAATTCAGGACTTTGAAGTCAGCTTATTTTATATGTCATATTTTAGTCATTTTATATGTCATATTATTATGTGTTGTACCTGTTTTTGAATCTATGTGAAATGTTTTAAATGAGTTGAATATAGCAACCACAAAATTTCGTTGTTCTTGCAAGGGGGCAATGACAATAAAAATTCCTGTTCCTATTCCTAGACTCAGTGTCCCCGTGAGATTTAGGACTCCGGACTCAAGTTTTAATGCCACGGCGTGGGTTTCTTTCGTCAACCAAGGGATGAAGACGATGATTTGAATGAAAGACACGAGACAGGGATGGAATAAAACCAGACTGTCGCCGAGCGGCGCATCTTAGATTTTGGGGGGCGGCCGGGCGGCTTTTTACGAGGTAACCCCCAGGTAGGAGACAAAAAGCAAATGCAATAAACAAACAAATAAATAATAAAATTAAAAAGGTGTATGTGTGTTGGGGGTGGGGGGAGAACAATCCGTCTCGACACAAATACCAGTAGGGCTATTTAAAAAAAAACAAACAGAACAACCAACGGGGAAGAGGATGCCTTACCTTTCCCAGATGTTCATGGGTTCCGGCGTGGCGTCTTCTCCTCCGTCGTCTCGGCAAAGGTGTTTCGATCCAGGGGTGAGAAATCTAGGAAGGGGAAAAGCCAAAGAGAAGTGACTCAAAAGGAAACATCTCGTGCAAAAACGAAGGGCGACATTTCTGCTCTGCCCGGATTCCCCATCGGTGACCAAATTCCTGGCAACCCTAAACAGAGTGGGCTCCCACTTCGGGACGGGGGTGTACTATCTGAGACCCTCAGAAAATACTCACAAAATACCAGGACTAGGGGACATACACTCAAATTGAGGGCTGGGAGAATAAGAACAGACAAAGGGAATTATTTTTTTCACCTAGAGCGTTGTTAGTCTGTGGAACTCCCTGCCCCAGGAGGTGGGGATGGCATCTGGCCTGGATGCCTTCAAAAGGGGGATTGGACAGATTCCTGGAGGAAAAGTCCATCCCAGGTGACAAACCAAGATGGAGATGTGTCATTTCCAGGCTTAAAACCGGGGTCCTTCAAGGGCCAGATGCAGGGGAGGGGGATCAGGAGACAGAGATCGAGTCTCATGCGCTCCCAGACGCATCTGGTGGAGCTACTGGGAGATCCAGGAAGCTGGACTAGATGGGCTGTTGGCCTGATCCAGCATGGTGCCTCTTCTTATGTTCTCAAAGGTGGCCTTAAACGGTGAGATGGAAGGGGACCTGGGCCCGAGCGATCCAGCATCCATTTGCCTCTTGAGACACACAAACTCACTACTAAGGCTCCTTTTCAAAGCCACCCCCTCCTCTTTCTCTTCCCAGCCCGCCTCGCAGGGTTTGCGGTGAGGACCGATGTAGCTTAGAGGAGAAAATTCGCGAGACAGGGTGCCAAGGCGAGGCGCAGCCGCCCGATGAAATGCGGAACGAAACCGACCCGGGTCGATGGGGCTTTCGAAGGTTCCCTCTCCCCAAAAGGTGCCCGAATCGAACCCAGATGTGGGGAACATTTTATCTGCCAACGAAAAGCTGCAACCGCATCCATGTGGATTCCTTCCTAACCATTTATGTATGTATGTATGTATGTATGTATGTATTTATTTGTTTATTTATTTAGATTAGATTAGATAGATAGATAGATAGATAGATAGATAGATAGATAGATAGATAGATAGATAGATAGATAGATAGATAGATAGATAGATAGAGTGGTACCTTGTATAAAGGAATTAATTCGTTCCAAATGAAATTATGTTAAGCAAATTTCCCATAGGAAGGCATTGGAAACGGAGTAATCCTTCATCGCAACCATTTTTATGTTGTACGGATTCGCCCCATAGACAATTCTGTTAAGCAAATTTCCCCTATCTCCGGAATTTTTTTATGTTGTACAGATTTTATGTTATGCAAACTGTTTGTTATACAAGGGCCCACTTGTATAAATAAATAAAATACGGCAATTTAACCAGAATCCAGGTGGCTGTGAAGGGGCGATGTCGGGTGCCCCACAGAAAGGGCTCCGAGGGCCACCTTTGGCACCCGTGCCCATAGGTTCGTCAACACTGGCCTAGAGACAGAGCACAAATTTTATATATGGGGGCGGGGGGGGGTCTTAAGATCAATTACTGGCCAATTTTTATCGTCTCATCATCATAACCGTTCGCGTCTTAAGGATTTCAGATTAAAGAGGAGGGGGGAAAGGCCCGTCTTTCCCGAAATCTCTGAGTCTGATCAGACAACCTCGGGAGTCGATAACACGGAATTAATTGTTCTAATTCTGTCACTGAGAGATAGATTCCCCCCCCCACAACGCGACCTCCTCCTCCTCCTCAACAACGCACTTGTGGCTAATTAACCCCCGTCAAGTGCCGCTCTTCCGCGATCAAGTCTGCAAACATTGCCGTCCATGAAAATGTCTTAAGAGCTGCATAAAAACGTTGTGCAAAGAAGAAAAAAAAAGACCTCAGACTCATTTTAACAAGGTGTATGGTTGGGATGGAAAGGAAGCAATGTGTGTGTGTGTGTGTGTGTGTGTGTGTGTGTGTGTGTGTGTGTGTGTGTGTGTGTGTGTGTTCCAGAGTCTGTGGATAAGTTTGAAAAACCCCTCACAGCAATCAAACAAACAAGGCAATTTGTGAAAAGTGTTCATATTAAGTAACAACACTACTTGGGGGAGGGGGGCGGGCGGTGGTGGCCGGGATCATTTTATTAAATACGCTTTGCCCTGCTTTTTCCCCTTCTCCAGCGACCCCCAAAGCAGCCCGGGCCCGATGCAAAGCAGTCCAAAGGACTTTTAAAAATAAAAATACAAAAAGAGCCATCGAAACCCACCCCCTCCTCTTCAGCCCTAACGAACCGCTGAAACACCCCCACCCCACCCCCACCCCCCAAAAAGTACAGCTTACGAAAACAAAAAGTCACCATTTTGGAAAGGTGACACAGGGGTGGGGGCGGCAGGAGGGGGGGAGACACAGAGAGAGCGAGAGAGCGAGCGGCAAAAAATCCAACTGGAAATTCTCAGCATTTCCCGGGCTCTTTTTTTCCCCAGTTGTTGTTGGGGTTTTTTTAAAAAAAATCGTTTCCTCTTTTGAATGAAGGGAACTTAAAAAGAAAAGAAAAAAGCATTTGCCAAGTGGCGTCTTTGCAAAAAGAGTGAGACGGGACGGACGAGACAGACAGACAGACAGAAAAAAAGATTCAGTTTCTCTCAACTCCCCGGGTTCCTTCCTCTTCCTCCTCCTCCTCTTCTTCCCTCCCATGCGTGCTGACGAAAAGGAAATTACAAGCTCACCCGGGGCCCTGCCTCGCTAACGATCCTATCCCCTCCTCTTCCCGGCATAGAAGCCTGGGTGAACTCACCAGAGAAAGAAAAGAAAAGAAAGAAAAAAAGAGAGAGAGAGAGAGAGAGAGAGAGAGAGAGAGAGAGAGAGAGAGAGAGAGAGAGAGAGAACTTCTCCCATGTTAAAAAAATAAAAGACAGTGGAGCGTTGCAAACCCTCCTTGGGAAGAGGAGAGGCCAAGGAAAGGAAAGAGGGGGGAAAAGAAAGAGAGGGGATGGGTGGGTTCCAGTCTTTTGCTCCGTCCAGATCCTGAACGAAAACCGGCCCGGGATGGGATGGGGAAGAAGGTGCAAGGAGGACGAAGGAGCCCCAACCACGGACACAGGGTTACCTATACCTTCAAAGAGGGGAGGGGGGGGTCAACATCCGAGACTGGAAGCAGGTGTGTGTGTGTGTGTGTGTGTGTGTGTGTGTGTGTGTGTGTGTGTGTGTGTGTGTGTGTGTGTGTGTGTGTGTGTGTGTGTGTTTCCCCCTTCTCTTTCTCTCTCTCTCTCTCTTCCAGTGGGCGTTCCAGAAAAAAGGGAGTGAAACAAAAAAGAAGGAAGGAAGGAAGGAAGAAAAGTCGGGGAGGGAGAAAGAAAGAAAGAAAGAAAGAAAGAAAGAAAGAAAGAAAGAAAGAAAGAAAGAAAGAAAGAAAGAAAGAAAGAAAGAAAGAAAGAAAGAAAAGAGAGAGAGAAGAGGAGAGCTTACTCTTCGTCTAACTCAGCCAATAAAACATACAGGCAGCTTTGCCCCCTTCTAAGCTGGCTTAAAGCTTCCGGAGCAGTTGTCGAAAATGACCTTAGGACGAGAAGACGGAGGATTGTGTTAAAAGAGGCAGGGTTGGGTTGGGTGTTTTTTTTTTCTTCCTTTTTTGCAAGGAAGATAAGCTCCCCCCCCCCTTTTCTCCGCCGTCTCTGGTCAAGACGTCCGGACAGCCTTGGGCACCAGAGAGAGATTGAGAGAGAGAGAAAGAGGCACAAGGCAATGGCATGGAGGAAAAAAGCATCTGGGGGGTTTGATGAAAAAGGGTTCGGAAACAGGACAGGGAGGGTTTGTGGGGTTTGGGAGGGGGGGAGAAAGAGAGAGAGGGGGGGACCTACCAGGACATTAAAAACAAACAAACAGGCAGGCAGGACTGGATTCATTATGTCTGATTGAAAATAAAAAGTCTACCAGGAAGATCAAGTGAAGAGGAGGTGGTGATGGAGGAAAAAAATGGGGTCGAAGGGGTGGTCAGGAGGCTTTTTTGAAGGGGTGGGTGGGACTCAGATCGCGACACCAAGAACGGGGTCCTTCTCAGGATACGGAATGGGCCCAAGGATTCGGGACTTGCCCAGAAGTTAAGGCTTGCGTCAAAACGCCGCTCGCGGTTGTACGGTGGAACTCCCTGCCACTAGAAGCTGCTGAGGGGTCCCCCCTTCTTTAGAAGAGGACCGGACAAATTCGGAGAAAGTTGGGGTTGGAGGGGTTGGAGAGAAAGGCCAAGAAAAAGGTATAAAAATCTCAGCATGGTCACTTGCCTTCCCCCTCTTCTTGGCAGGTATACAAAGTCCTACTCAGGGACCAAAACAATCGATGTGGAAATGCAGCTAACCTCGGGGAAATTTATGCCAACGGCAGCATGTTCTCGCCGGGCTTAGGGGGGGGGGCTTTCTCAGCGTGGCTGCTCGAGAGACCCCACCCCACCCCACGAGCAAAGAAAATGAATGAGAAATATGGGAAGTAAGCCAACGAGAGAACCATGCCGTGGAGAAACTTATTTCGGGCTAGAAAATTGGGGTGGGTGGGTGGGTTCGTCTTATAAATGGGGGCATCTTATAGATGGGGGTGGAATATGTTATTTTATTTTCCTCTTGAGTGGTTCTCCAAAATTCAGGCCAGCCTGAACTTCTAGCCTAACAACAACCCTGCGAGGTAGTCTATCCCAGAGAGAGATAGATAGAGAGAGAGAGAGAGAGAGAGAGAGAGGACAGATCACGTTTGTTCGGTGAGATGCATAAGGTCGAGATGAGGACCAGGTCCGTCCCGTAAGGTTTAATTACAACCCTCCCTCTCCCCAATCAGCTCCTCTCACCATGAGCGATGGGATTTGTTGTCCTGCAGTAAAAAACAACTAGCCAGGACTTTGGGGAGCAGGGGTGGTGGCTTAAGAGGAAGGGTGAGAACAAGGGATGGGGACCGGTTTTAATGCCCTAAATTCCTCCCGGGATGGGGTGGGGGACGACGACACACACACACACAGAGGAACAGTTAATGAATCTTTGGGATTCCCTGCCCCAGACCGACAAGATCTGCAACAACACACAATTCGGAGTCCTCGTAAGTTCCGGTCTCCCCCGGCGCTGCCAACTCTCCCCACCGCGGATGGCCAAGGGGCTTCTCAGCTTTGATAGAAAGAGGAATTAACCCCAAAAAACCTAGACAGAATCCTCAAGTTTCCGGAGAAAAGACAAAACCCTTTTTTTTTTTCCAACTCCGATTTTTTTCCAGGCCGGCTTCGTGGACAGCCCCCCCCCCCACACACACACACACAAAGGCCTTAAAATGGTCACCGTGGCAGGCGATTCACTCTGCTGGCGTCTGCCCAAAAGACTTAATATAGAGAGAAGCCACACCCAACCCCTTCCAGGCCAGCTGCATGAATATACAACCCAGGCACCCCACCTCGAACAAAGAAAAATTGAAAATTAAAAAAGGGGGGGAGGGAAGCTGTCCCGACGCCTTCGGCATCACCCTCAAGACCTGGGAAGCTTTCATTTCAAGGATCAGACCTAGTCTACTCATCCGCAGGGCACGGGCTGTAAAAGAGCGAGGGTGGAGGGAAATAAAATAAAATAAAGCTTCCTGACTCGGAAAATAAAAGAGAGAGAAAAATACAAAAATAAAATCCATCTGGGTATGAAAAGATGTTGGCCAATCAATACGTGTTATTCAAGAACATTGAGACATACAGACTCCAAGCTGGAACGACTTCCAACGGGAGATACGTAGAGGTGCCCCCCTCAAGGAAGAAAGAAGCATGAGCTATGTGGTCGACCAGCATAATTCAGAATCGGGGTTGGGCAAATTTCTCGGGTTCCTAAATTATCCTTCAGGAAGCAAGGATGTGTACATGCAGATTGTTATAAGTCCTGACTTTGAATTACTTTTTTTAATGTGTGGTCTGATGGAAGGTCCTGATAGAACCCCGTGGCGGAACTGAATGGGAAAAGGAACAAAATACATATCTATCTATCTATCTATCTATCTATCTATCTATCTATCTATCTATCTATCTATCTATCTATCTATCTATCTATCTATCTATCTATCTATCTATCTATCTATCTATCTATCTATCTATCTACTGAAAATTGCTCTTCAGGCACCCTGTAGGTAACAACAGTTCACAAAAGGTCGAATGCAAGCAACACAATTGCAACCTTTTGTTTGGTCTGTTTACGTCAGCCAAGACAAGTGTATCAAGCACAGAGAGTCAAGTTTGCTTTAAGTTGCTTTCGTTAAAAAAAATTGCAACCATGTAGAAAAGAAGAAAAGTAAACAGAAAGCCAAGACTGAGTGGCTTGGGAAAAAAAGCAGGTTTTCCCACCAGTGGGTTTCCAGCCTTGGGTCGGACCCCCCCTCCCAGAGTCTGTGGAGGACTTGGGGCTTCCAGCTCTCCCAGCCTTCTGGGTGTTGTAGTCCAAGGACATCTGGAAACTCAAAGTTGGGTACCCACTGACAGAGTCTCCTAACCTAAGATGCTGGGAGGATCTCTCTCTTGGAACAGACACACATAGGAGGAGCTGCCTTCTTTCCCATGGATCCGTTATTTGGGGGTGGGTGGGAGAAGGAGGGGGACCCTCCCAGGAAGATCTCAGTAATCCAGTCGGGACTGAAGGGTGCTTCCTTCTAGCAGGTTGACCCTGTAAGTGTAGAAACTGACCAGCCTTAAAGGAACCCCATCCGGTTTGGAGAAGACCGGGCTCTTCCCCCTCGCCTCATGATACCCGGAGAACTTTAAAACGCCTGGTGGAAGCGGCTGACCGAGAGACAGTCAAAGGCCAAGTGGTTCTTGCATTGCCAGAGACCCGGGGATCTCCTTGCCACAAGAGGCGCGGGCAGGACAGGCTCTCAGATGCACTATGAGTATTAAAAGGAGGCAGGGGGGGGAAGCCCACATTTCAGACACCAGACGCTAGGGAAAGCTTGCAGAAAAAAAATCGCCTTGACGAGGGGTTCCAGGGCGGGCACTTCGTTGAGCCCGGGACAAATGAATCTCTGGGCAGATTTCATATACAGTTGACCCTTGTATAACTGTACAACATAAAAAAATTCGGGAGACAGGGGAAATTTGCTTAATAGAATTGTTTATGGGGTGAATCCGTACAACAAAAAAATGGTATTACTCCACTTTCAATGCATTCCTATGGGAAATTTTTATAAAGGAAAATTTGCTTAATATAATTTAATTTGGAACAAATTAATTCCTTTATACAAGGTATAAATGTCTGTGTCTTTCTGTCTGTCTATCTATCTATCTATCTATCTATCTATCTATCTATCTATCTATCTATCTATCTATCTATCTATCTATCTATCTAACTGGTAGTTCCAGCCTGGAACTTATAGGTCCAATTTCATTTGCCCTTTAAGTGGAAAAGAAGTATGAAAAATAGCCTTAAAAATGGGCAGCAGCAGGGGGTGGAATTGAGGGAAACGAACCTGAAAGGTGTCATTAACGAGAAAGTGAGGTTCTTAATTTAGCCACAAAAAGGCCGGTCGGGTCGTGGCAACAGAAGGAGAGAAAATGGGTTTTCCCGCAGGCTGGCCGATCCACCCCCCCACCATTTCGATCCCCCCCCCCCCAATTTCTGCACAGAGACAGGATTTCTTTCAGGAGACCTGGTGAAACCAGTAATTGTGGTCCTCTCTGGTTCCTCTGGGACCCCAAAACGCAAAACTCCGTGAGGTGGGCTCACTCCTCAACCCCACGGAAAGAAGTGACCTGAGACTGAGCCAGATTTAGGTGGAGGATCGGGGGAACACTTCTCAACTATTAGAGCAGTATAGATAATGTTCTTCTACTTAGGGGCAGAGAAAGGCAATGTTTTTGGCCCCCAAATCTTCCCGGTCCCTACCTCCAGACCATCACAACTTGAGTTGCTTCCAGGCCCAAGTTTCAAGACTGAGATCAGCTTCTTTCTTTCTTTCTTTCTTTCTTTCTTTCTTTCTTTCTTTCTTTCTTTCTTTCTTTCTTTCTTTCTTATCTTTCTTTCTCTTTCTTTCTTTCTTTCTTTCTATCTATCTATCCATCCCTTCTTTCCTACCTACCTACCTACTTATCTATCCATCCACCCACCCACCCACCCACCCATCTATCTAATCTGATTAAGTTATTGGTAGGGCCTCAGAGTTTGGGAAGCTCAAGGTTTCTGGGTTTATTTATTTATTTATTTATTTATTTATTTATTTATTTATTTATTTATCCATCGGATTTGGATTGCCACTATTGCAGGGTCGCTTGCCACCTCTGCTGTTGACTAGATACTGCCTGTTTGGGAGGTTGGGAGGGGGAAAAAAGAAACAAATAAAATAAAATAAAAACATCTTCCCACTAGCTTCGGCCCATAACACAAAATAACGAGGTTTTTTTTTACTAAGCAGGTGGGTCTTATGGGATACACGGCGCCCCATGACCTTGTCCTGCGTCATCACATGATCCGGGGTGGAATGGAAGCAGCCCCGTGACCTCATGCCACGGAAGGAGGAAGGAGCTGACAGGAGCCAAGGCCCCCATTGCCCTGATCTGGATGCGGGGAAGTGGGTAAATTAGGCACATGAAAATTCCCAAGCTCTCTTTGGGCAAATAAGTTGCTTGCTGCCCCCCTCCATCACCAACCAACCCCCCCCTCAAAAAAAATTCTGTTTTCAGCGGAAAGAAAATTCCACACCGGACAAGACTCCACAAAACTGAGCTCAGAGGGGTTGAGGTCTCCGGTTGCAGAACCAGAGTTTGATTCCCCCCCCCAACTGAGACTCTTTGACACGGGCTGGACTGGATGACCCCTAGAGGGTCCCTTTTCCTGTGTGACCACCCCGAAGATTATGATAACGACAAGGACTAAATGGCTCAGAAGACATGCCTTTTGGATGACGGTCTCTACCGCAGCACGGAGAATCCCGGGTTTGCACTGGGGATGCTGCAGAGGGCGGCGGCGGCGACGCACGGGGAGGAGGCGAGGAGGTGGTGGTGGCATCATTCCCCCACCCCCAAACACACACACACACACACACCTGTAATCCTGCCCTAGATGAGAAGCCCCACTTTCTAGCGCTCCTCGCAACTCGCTCCCAACTCCTTCTGAAGGACCCAGAGGTGGAAAGAAAAAGGTGGCCAAGTCTTAGGTGAGCGAACTGCTGTCACCTTGCCAAAGGCACGAGAGGTGCCTGATGCAATACCGGGGCACCCCGACGCAACGCCCTGATGTTTTTCTCCTTGGCACTACCAGCACCACCTGGGAGCCCAGAGGCAGGAGGAGGAGGAGGAGGAGGAGGCCGTCGGTGGTGGCGGTGGGAAAGAAACAGACACGGTAGGGCTGCGGAGAAGTCTACCCTTAGTCAAGTAGGGGGGCAGCTGTCCTGAGGGAAGATGCCATGTTAGTCAATATGAGGAAGGAAGGAAGGAAGGAAGGGAAGGAAGGAAGGAAGGAAGGAAGGAAGGAAGGAAGGAGCTGATGATGGATAGATGGATAGAAGGAAGGAAGGAAGGAAGGAAGAAAAGAAGGAAGGAAGGAAGGAAGGAGCTGATGATGGATAGAAGGAAGGAAGGAAGGAAGGAAGGAAGGAAGGAAGGAAGCAGCTGATGATGGATAGAAGGAAGGAAGGAAGGAAGGAAGGAAGGAAGGAAGGAAGGTGATGATGGATAGAAGGAAGGAAGGAAGGAAGGAAGGAAGGAAGGAAGGAAGGAAGGAAGGAAGGAAGGAAGGAAGGAAGGAGCTGATGATGGATAGAAGGAAGAAAGGAAGGAAGGAGCTGATGGAGGATGGAAGGAAGGAAGGAAAGAAGGAAGGAAGGAAGGAGCTGATGATGGATAGAAAAAAGGAAGGAAGGAAGGAAGGAAGGCCAGTACTGTGTCCCTTTCGTCCAGCGTTACCTGCACTTAAGGTGGCCTTAATACGCAGAAGTTCAAAGTTGCCACAAACAAGGGGAAAGCGTATACAGTGGTACCTCAACTTATGAATTTAATCTGTCCCGAATCTAAAACTTCAAAAAAGTAAGTTTTTAAAAAAAATGAAAAACAACATTTGTAAGTCGAACAGACCATATCTAAAATTTGTAAGGTGGCAGTTGAAACGCCACAGTTTTCCTATTTTGAACCCAGCCGGCTCTTTTGTACAACACTGAGTTATTCGATGGTGGCGGCGGAAGTTTTAATTTCATCTTTGTTCACAAGGATTTTTATCTTGTGGAAGCCTTATCAAGTCAGGGGTAGCGAAGCAACCACACGGGTTAACCCAGTGGTGGCCAACCTGTGGCCCTCCAGATGTTTTGGACCACAACTCCCCCCAGTCCTTTGTCGCTGGCAATACCGCAGGCATGTCCAAACTTCGGCCCTCCTGATGTTTTGGACCGCGACTCCCAGAATTCCAAGCTCAGATTGCCAATGGCAAAGGACTGTGGGAGTTGCGGTCCAAAACATCCGGAGGGCTGAACTTTGGGCATGCCTGCAATACAGGCTTGGAGCTCTGGTCCAGAACATCTGCGGTGCCGAAGGTTCGCCCCCACGGGGTTAGACCCTTCTAGTCTCTCGAAAAGAAATAGCTGAGGCTTATCAAGGGGTGCTTGCCACCAGAAGTATTTTAGGACACCACTTTCACGATTCTCTGAACTGCTCCGACTGGAGCACCCACTCAGCCAACCAACCGCTCGTGGCGGGGAAGGCCGAGACATCCGCCCTTGATTATTTTTTTTTAATATATCGGGAAGCAAAGCCTGACTAAAACAAACACGCCGCCGCCGCCACCCACGGACCGACCGCCGGTGGTAAGAGACTTTTCAAACTACAGGAAAAGAGATTCCATTTGAACATTAGGAAGAACTTCATGACAGTTAGAGCTATTCGGCAGTGGAATAAGATGCTGCCATGGAGGGTGGTGGAGTCTCCTTCTTTGGAGGTTTTTAAGCAGAGTCTGGATGGCCATCTGTCGGAAATATTGTGATGGTGGTTCCTGCATGGCAGGGGGTTGGACTAGATGGCCCTTGGAGGTCTCTTCCAACTCTAGGATTCTATGAGACTCGCCAATCTACACGTCCAAGCCTTGGGGTGGGGCTGGGGGGGGGACAGGAACCTGTTGGAAGTCTTTTAAGAGGTCTGGGAGGGGGATAGTTTAACATCAGGGATGTCCAAACTCCGGCCCTCCGGAGGTTTTGGACCACCACTCCCACAGTCCTCTGTCATTGGCAGTCTAAGCTCAGAATTCTGGGAGTGGTGGTCCAAAACATCAGGAGAGGCGAAGTTTGGACATGCCTGGTTTGACTACTACACCTGCCACCCCAGGGAGGGCGGCAAACCAACCCTTGGGCACCAGAGAGAGGCACCCCTGCTTTCTCACTCTGGAAACATCCTGATGGTTGAGACATGTGGAGCCATGGCCCCTGGGAATTCTGGGAGATGTAGTCCCCCAAAAAAACAGCCACCCAAATCTCTCTCTCTCTCTCTCTCTCTCTCTCTCTCTCTCTCTCTCTCTCTCTCTCTCTTTGCCTCGTCTCCCTGGTCTCTGGAATTTACACTGCCTCTCAATCGACGGAGCTTCCACCCAGATCCTGTGGTAAAAGGTTTGTGGACAGGACCCACAACTCTATGCAATCTTTTTATTTTATTTTTAAAAGACATCTAAGCTGGTAGGACGACAGCAGTGCAGCAGCAATGCCCTGTATGGCCAAATCACCTCTCCCCCCCCCCCCAGCTAAGGCAAAAAATGACTCGTGAGTGTTATTTTGCATTTTTCCTTTCTCTAGCCCTCCCCCCACCCCGGCCCCGCCTCCTACCCCAAATTCATGATTTTATAGACCTTCAAGTGGGACCTGTCTTCCAAGAACTGCAGCCAAATGTCTGAAGGGGGGGGGGATCCTAAAGTCCAGGGAGGACCAGAAAGAAGGCCCAAAGCAGTGAGTTGATAGCTCATTTCTTGCAGGGTGGGGGTGGGGGGAATCAACACAAAAAACACCCTGAATTAGGGATTTTTTTAAAAAAAAATGAGGGGAGAGCAAACATAACAGAGATGCCACAACTTTTTGAAGGAAGAGGAAGTTTGTTATTTATTTTTTATTTATTTATTTATTATTAGATTTATACCCCGCCCATCTTCCCGAAGGAACTATGATTATCTGATTATTATTATTATTATTAATATTATTATTAATATTATTATTATTATTATTATTATTATTATTATTATTATCTGATCAATATATATATTTTTCCTCCTTCTTCCCCCCCCTCCAAACATCCCTCCTTACCTCACTGTACATTGGAAGAGCCTTCCAAGAGAAGGCCAAATATGTGGTTTTTATTTTATTTTTTTCCTCCCAGGGGGAAGGACTTTTATTGTGAGACCAAACTGGGCCAGCCAGCTGAGTTAAGTTCTGGAGAAGCCGCAGGTACGTCCCTTAAAGAAACCAATCCGCCCTGGCTGCCACCCCCTTCCGGCCAACAACAAAAAAAAATTAAATATAAAAAAACTCCGCTTCCGGCAACTTTGCAAAACCCCACCCCCCCATCAGCACCCCTAAAAAGCACACTGGTGACCAGCCAAAATGAGAGAAATCACTCAATAAACTCCCCAATGGAGCAGATTCTGCACCTCCTTTTACAGTCTTTTTTCTCCACATCGTCACCCCAAGAAAAAAAAGGGGGAAAAACCCAGCCCGGGCTGGGTCAAATAGGGTGTCGTTTGAAGAGTCATGGAATTGCTTCCCCCTCTTCCTTTAACTTCAAGATATTCCCTCCTTCCCACCTAGGAAAAAGTGTGCAGGTTAGGGGAGAAAAAGCCACTTAGGATAGTTTAAAAAAAAAAGGGGGAGAAGCAGCGGCAACTTTATGAAACAAAATCTTTTCTCTACCACCTCCACCGGGGGAAAAAAAACCCAAAATAAGGAGGCCAAGCTCATGTTTTCTTAGGGGGGAGCTAGGCCACACCACCCTGGTGAGCGAGCAAAGTGAAGAGTGGAGGGGGTGGTGGTGGTAAAAAAAAAAATTACACAAGTTTATTTCTGAAATCAAATGAATGCCAAGGGAAGGCCGGGGGAGGGAGGGGCAAGAGAGAGGAAGCCACCTCTGAACGCAAGTCCTGCTTCCTCCTTCCCTCCCTCTCTCATCCTCCATTAAGCAAGCAAAATAAATAAATAAATAAATAAATGCAATCAACTCTTTTTTTGGGGGGGAGAGTCGCCCATTTGGAAACACCATTAAAAAAAAAAAAAACACGGATCCCTGGGTCGTCGTGAGGTCTGGGAAACTCTTTCGTAAAGCAAAATTTTTTTTTTTAAAAAAAGCAAAGTTCATATACATTTTTTGGCCTCCCAAGTTTTTTTTTTTTTTAAATTTTCGGAGTGGGTGTGGGGAAGGGGGGAAGAAGGACGGCCTTAAGTCTTGAGTCAGGGCCGATCTCACATGGGAGAAGGCCTCCCCCCCCCCCAAAAAAATCCCACACACCCCCCAGGCGCGCACACCCACTCTGAAATATCAAGGATGTGGAAAGAGGGGCAAAAAACAGAGAAAGAGAAAGAGAGAGAGAGAGAGAGAGAGAGAGAGAGAGAGAGAGAGAGAGAGAACATAATCTGGAAGAAGGCGATTTTTAAATTTTAATTTCTCTCCCCTCCTCCCAAGCAAAAAAGTCCATAGATTCCCCCACCCCCACAACCCCCACCCACCGCGCTTCCTACCTAATCCCGGTTGCTGGAGGGAAAAAAAACAATATTAATAATTTTAAAAAAAAAAACTTTGAAAGAGATGCACTTACAGAAAGCGGGGATCCCCCAAAAAAAGAACCGATGGCGATCCGCTGGTGGGTATTCCTTGCGGGGGCGGCGAAGGGGGTGACAGGGGCGTCTTGTTGTTGTTGTTGTTGTTGGGGGTTTGTTGTTGTGGTGTTAATAAGGTTCCTAGTTCAAACCCAGCCGGCTCTCTCTCTCTCTTTCTCTCTCTCTCTCTCTAATCCGGCCTCTCTCGTAGGGTCCCCCCCCCCTCCGTCACCAAATGCGCTTCTCACACATGGGAGTCGCGACGCCAGAGCATGCGCTGCACGGACGGACGGCCCACTTTTTGGGGTGAGGTCCAACACCTCCCCCCCCCCAAAAAAATACTCCTTTTTTTTTTTTTTTTTTGCACCGGTCAAACTATTAATTAGATGACTTTCGGCTCCTCCTCTTCCTCCTCCTCTTCCTCCACGCAGCCCCGTCTCTCTTTCCAAGGCCGGTCTTTCTTCTTCTTCTTCTTCTTCTTCTTCTTCTTCTTCTTCTTCTTCTTCTTCTTCTTCTTCTTTAAAACACCTCCTCCCCTCCACCAAAAATAAAACAATAACGAGCCGGAAGGTGATATATCATTGGGCCCAGAAGCAGACAAATGAACAAGGGGCAAAACTAGACAGAGAAAGACGTTTAGGCAGTGACACCGAAATCATGAAAGTTTTGTAGGCGGCTCTTCAAGGGTGGCATCGCCAATACCTTTGGATGGTTAGCAATAGATATCGTGTGGACAGGTATTGTTCACCATCGGCTCGGGTTGGTGTTAATATTCTAAAGCGGCTCTTAACGTTGCTGAATTTTGTTCGTTCATATTATGTGAAATAAATATTTAAGAAGAAGAAAAATAAAAATAATAAAATAATAATAAATATTTGCCAAGGAAAAAAAAAACTACTTCGCCTTCTGACAACTTTTTTTTTTTTTTTTTGCGCATCAGGCGCCAAAGGAAATTAAAAAAAAAAGTTAGGGAAGCAAAGAGAGACGAAAAGAGGAGGAGGAGGAAGAGGAGAAGTCAGGGGCGCACCGTTCTTAGGATCGCGACGCAGGTCCCAGAGCGGAAGACTTGAATAGGAAAGTGGATGATGCCATTTGGGTTGGAGGGTTTTGTGTTTGTGTGTTTTTGAGTGTGTGAGTGTGTGTGTGTGTGTGTGTGTTCCTCCTTAATCGACCCGTTTTCTCTCTGTCCATGGCTCCTTATTAACAGACCGGTGGATCCCGAAAGCGGGCGCAGCTTCCTACCACCTGGAGGGGGAGCATCTAATTCGTCTTTCTTTCTTTCTTTCTTTCTTTCTTTCTTTCTTTCTTTCTTTCTTTCTTTCTTTCTTTCTTTCTCTTCCTTCCTCTTGCTTCTTTCTTTCTTTCTTTCTTTCTTTCTTTCTTTCTTTCTTTCTTTCTCTTCCTTCTTCCTTGCTTCCTCTTTTCTTTCTTTCTTTCTTTCTTACTTTCTCTTCATTCCTTCCTTGCTTCCTCTTTTCTTTCTTTCTTTCTTTCTTTCTTTCTTTCTTTCTTTCTTTCTCTTCCTTCCTTCGTTGCTTTCTCTTTTCTTTTTCTTTCTTTCTTTCTTTCTTTCTTTCTCTTCCTTCCTTCCTTCCTTCCTCTTTCTTTCTCTCTTTCTTTCTTTCCTTCCTTCCTTCCTTTCCTTCCTTTCTAAATGCCCCCCCCGTGCCTTTTCCTTTTTTTAAAAATACCCACTCAAATCTTTTGTATTTATTTTTGGGAACGGTGGTGACGTCCTGGCTGGAAGGCGGGATCCTAAAGCTCAACCCTTGCGCAGCAGCTTGCGCGCCCTTCGCGGTGGAAGGGAGGGCGGGATCGGATGATGATGATGCCACGGCGGGGGCGGGGGGAAGCATCATCCTGAGGCCTACGGCGCTCCTTCCCCTCGTTTCTGGGGCGCCGCTCTTTCTAATTTCCACCTGGTTTTTTTTCTCTCTCTCTCTCTCTTTTGGAGATGGCCCGAGCAGAAGGGGCGTTGGATGGTGCGACGGATTTGGGCATCGAGCCTTTTACTTTAACGCGCGCGATTCCCCCTCCTTCGCTTGGTTTTTGGGAGGACCAGCTAATTAAGCAGAATTTTTTTTTAATTAAGGGAGTGGGGGCAGGAAGGAGGATCCGTCTTGGAGCCGGCAAGACTGACTCTAATCTCGCTTCCGGGCTGGGGTTTTCCACGTGGAGAGATGCAGAGAGTCGACCCCAGGGGTACGTCTGGATGGGGGCAGGAGAGGCGGACAAGGATGGGGGGGGGTGTTTCTTTCCACGTGTTGTTTCCTTCTGTGAGGATCCAGGTGGTGGTGGTGGGGGTGTCGAGCGATCCATTTTATTCCTTTAAATTTTGTACTTGTCGACCGCCCGATTTTCCCATGGGAGCTCGGGGCGGTGTACAACGCTTTGCAAATCTAGGGGCAGTTGATGGCGAACCTTTTAAGAGGCCGAGTGCCCAAACTGCGATTCAAAACCCACTGGTTTATTTATTTATTTATTTATTTATTTATTTATTTATTTATTTATTTATTTGCAAAGTGCCAAGACAGCCATCTCACCTGAATCCAGGCGGCTGTGAAGGCGCGATGTCCGGTGTCCATCGAAAGGGTTTCCGAGGGCCACCTTTGGGCACCCGTGGCCATCGGTTCGCCAACGTGGATCTAGGGCAGTGTTGGCGAAGCTATGGGCACGGGTGCCAAAGGTGGCCCTTGGAGCCCTTTCTGTGGCCACCTGACAGCCACCTGTACTGTATTCAGGTTAAATGTATCGCTGTATGGGCACTTTGCAAAAAAAATAAAATAAAAAAATTACTGGGTTTTGAATTGCAGTTTGGGCACTCGGTCTCTAAAAGGTTCGCCGTCACTGATCTAGAGCGTAGCTTTCCTGTGTGAGGGACAGAGAAATTGAAAACAAGGAGTAAATTATCATAATTTGAAGACCATATTTAAAGCGAAGAACACGGCGTAAAAGAGGCATCTCACATCATTAAAAGGCAATATCCAAGCTAAAAACAATAAGTACCGGTATATGGGGCTTTTTTAAAATGCCACTGTGCAATGGGAAATACAAAAACACAAGTAGTACTAACAACCCAGTGAAATGCTTCTATTATTTCCACGGTTGCATTGAAACTGTAACTTCTCTCCTGTGTATTGTAAGACATTCATTTGAATGCAAACAGATGGCGGCAAGTCATACACAAGGAATATAAACAATAAGCAATACATTGCAAAGATTGCTTCATTGTGGCATTTGGCTTCCTTTTTCTTCCTAAGAGTCTTGCCTTCCCGCTTCAACATAAACTCCTAGTTTTTTCTGAGTTTTGGACCGGGTCTCTGGATTGAAAGGGCAGCTCGAGAAATGAATAAATTCCTTATGCGGAAAAGGAGGCTTTAGTCACGATACACACACACACAAAAAAAACGCCTGCAGAGGCTTATTTATTTATTGTTTTTGGTATCCCACCCTGCCCCCACAAAAGGGGACTGAGATAAAAACCATATCAATTAGGACCCCCACGCTAACGAAATGAGAGCGTACCTTAGTTCAGAGTAGACGTACCCCGGATCGGGCTAGGACGCCGACGTAAGCCGGTGTGTCCCATTCGGATCCTTGGGAATAAAATATCCAGGTGCTTTTCAAAAAGCTTTTAAAGTATTGCCTTTCTAAGGAGGCAACCCGACCTGGGTCTTGGTTAAGGAGAAAAGGGGGGACGAAAATGTTTTTAATAAATTCAGATACATAGGTAACAGGTCTCTTGCTGGGAAGTCAGAGGTTACTGGTTCAATTACACACACCCACACCCACACACACCGTGCACCCTTTAGGACAGGCACGTCCAAACTTCGGCCCTCCTGATGTTTCGGACCACAACTCCCAGAATTCTAAGCTTTAGATGGCCCATGGCAAAGAACTGTGGGAGTGGTGGTCCAAAACATCTGGAGGTCTGAAGTTTGGACGTACCGGCTTTAGGAGCTGGACTGGTTGATGCATAGGGTCCCTGCAGTTCAAAAGGTTATTATTATTATTAATAAAGCAGGGCCTTAGTAACAATAACACCGCCTAACATTTGCATATGTCTTTCAGTTCTTAATCATTTTCCCCTGCCCCCCCCGCCCCTTGTCTACTTAAAACTCATAACAGGCACCTAAAAGGATCCTTTAAAAACCCAGGAAGCTTAGAAATACAAGCGGCTACGAAATCTACTTTTCTTTTTGTGGGGAGGGCAGCCCTCAGTCTGACGGTGCCCTCCTTTCCAGAGGGCTGTCTTATTCAACTGTGATTTAAAGATAAAGACGACGGGGAGGTCCAGGGACCCAGCGATTGCTCAACCACAGGGAGTACCTGGATGGCGGACTCAGTAAAGGACAGAGGTCACTTGCTCACTTATTCCCCCCCACCTCCTTCAGCCCAGAAGCTGCATATTCCGTTTTAAATCAATACACCTTCGTTTTGATTTTATGCCAATCGGCGCCCCAGCCCAGCCTTCCCAGGCCTTCCCATCCCGATGTGTGTCGTCCCCTCTGGGTGACACGGCGTCCGGAGGAAGGAGGAAGCAGCTGGGTGTGCTGTTAATGGGACGTTGGCGTGGCTTAAAACACCCACTAGGCATGGCAGCCCCCTTGATAACAACAGGAGGGTCAATTGGTATCCCGTCCTTTTCCTGTGACAGGAGTGGAAACCTGCATGGCGTTTAATTTTAGAGGGCAGGTGAGGAAGGTAGCTGGCGTCTCAGTTAGCTTTTACAGAACCGCGGGGCATAGAATCATAGAATCGTAGAGTTGAATGGGACCTCCAAGGGCCATCTAGTCCAACCCCCTGCCATGCAGGAACCCCCATCACAATATTTCCGACAGGTGGCCATCCAGCCTCTGCTTAACAATCTCCAAAGGAGGAGACTCCACTACCCTCCTCGGGGGCAGCATATTATTCTACTGCCGAACAGCTCTAACTGTCATGAAGTTCTTCCTAATGTTCAAATGGAATCTCTTTTCCTGTAGTTCGAAACCATTTTCCCCGAGTCCTAGTCTCTGAAGCCATGGAGAACAAACCAGTCCCCTCTTCAATAGGACATCCTTTCAGATATTTAAACATAGTTATCATATCCCCTTCTCAGCCTTCTTTTTGAAAGGCTAAACATTCCCAGTTCCCTAAGCCGTTCCTCCTAAGACATTTCCTCCAGACCCTCAACCATCCTGGTCGCCCTCCTCTGCACCCGCTCGAGGTGGTCAAAATCCTTTTTAAATTGAGGCGCACAGAACTGGACACAGGACTCCAGGTGGGGGTCTGACCAGAGCAGAATAGAGTGGCACTATCCCTTCCCTTGATCTAGACCAGTGGATCTCAACCTGTGGGCCCCCAGATGTTTCTGGACTGCAACTCCCAGAAACCCCCTTCCAGCACAGCGAGTGGTGGAGGCTTCTGGGAGTTGCAGTCCAGGAACCTCTGGGGGCCCACAGGTGGAGAACCAATGATCGAGACACGATGGTTCTGTTGATGCCACCAAGAACCGCATTGGCTTTCCTGGCCGCCGCATCACACTGCATCACACTGGGCAACCAAGGGAATCGTTTTTGGACAAGGGGGTGCTTTGTGATCGACCTCGTGGGGTTGTTGTGCGGGGGGAAAGGAGAACCCTGCCAAAAGCCTTCGGCTCTTGGGTGGCCAAACCAAGGCGCTGATGAACAAATAAAAAATACGTTCCGCATCGTTCCTGCAGCAGCAGCACCTATCTTCCAACGGCGAGTGCCCTCGAGGGAGCAAAATAAATAAATAAACGATCTAGGCTGGTCTAGTTACCTTTATACTTTGCGGCAAGACCACCCCTTCACGGAGAGCTCATTTTAAAGAGCACAGTTGGGACAATTTTATCCAGAACGGGAGGGCAGAACACCTCAGCGTGCTGTTTATGGGCCCAAGAGTTTTTTGGGTTTTTTTAAATTTTATTTTATATTTTTTTTTACTAACGGGCACAGGAGGGGGGTTGACTCGCTGGAAAGAGACACGGTGTGGATTCTCTGCTCTTCGAAGGGAAGACGAGCTCCGGCGGATAAAAGATCATTAGAAAGGGCTATTCTTACTCTGAAGCCTTCCACGAATGAAATGATGCCCGCTAAAAGAGGGAGGGGGAAGCTGGCTTAATGGACTAATAATAACAATAATAATAATAATAAAATTAGAGAGAAGTTGAGCAGCCATCAAACACCCACCCACCCCCCTTTTTAGGTTTCTGCTAAGGACAGCAATGCCAAAAATAGCTAAGAGTGACATACATCACCTGCTTTCTTGAATATTAACGTGCACCCATGCGGTGACTGTTTGCAGGCAGTCCTGTAGGTACCAGGGGAATGCCTGGTCCAGAAGTTATCTGTCTTTAAATGCACATGGCCGAACCCGAGGCGAAGACACCCCCATCGCCGATAAAATTGGTCACGGGACAGCAGAGCTCCATGTGAGTGGCCCAATTCCATCCAACATTTACTGTATACACTCGAGTATAAGTCGACCCGAGTATAGGTCGGGAGCCCTAATTTAAACCCCAAAAAATGGGAAAATTTATTGACTCAAGTATAAGCCTAGGGTGGGAAATGCAGCAGGGCCTGGCAACTCCTCCTTTGTGAGCTGGGTGTGTGTGTGATGTTTAAAATGACTCTTAGCCACCGAGGCAAGTGCTTGAGTTGGTGGCTAAAAGTCATTTTAAACATGGGGGGGGGTGGTCAGGAGAAGTGGCGCACAATGTTTAAAATGACTTTTAGCCACCGACCCAAACTTGCCTCAGTGGCTAAAAGTATTGACCCGCATATAAGCCGAGGACCCCCTTTTTACAGCCCAAAATTCGAGTATATACCGTAAGTCAATATGTTTAGGGTAGCACAATGAGCCGTTTGAATTCAATAAAACGCCCACGGAAGACGGGTATTTTACCCCAGAACCACAGAAGTGGGAAGGGGCCCTCAAAGGCCATCCAAACCAACCCCCCTGCTCCGTGCAGGAATACAAATCAAAGGATGCCTGCCCCAAATTTCTCGTAAAGGCCCACAGCGTCGAAGCACTGAGTCGCCACCTCTTGAGGTCACGAGTTGCGCTGCGATCTCTCTCTCTCAACCGGTGGCCCTCGCCATCAATTCAACAGAATCGCTTTCCACAAAACAGACCGGCGAGAAACGGACTCACTTCAAGCCCCAACACCTTGGGTCGTCACCAACACTAAGCTCACGCTTATAAAACTGTTTTAAGTACATAAAACACTCCCGGTGACGCAGGGCACTGGGACTGAAACCGGCTGAAATCCTTCTGAATGATAAACGGTATTTATACCACCCTTCTGGATCAAACTAAAGAAGGTGTAAGTTTATAAGGAGGAAACTATATCTATATATCTCTATATCTATCTATCTATCTATCTATCTATAAAACATTTTACATTTATGCTTTTTATATTGAATCTCCCACTTTCAGTGGGAGATAGAGTCTTCTAAGAATACCAGTATGGTATTTCCTAAACTCAGCACTACAAGACCGCCACAAGACAAGGTTCAAAAAAGTTAATCAGTCAAAAGCCAAAGAAACACAAGACAAAAGCAAACAAACAAAACCTGTGGCACCTTAAAGACGATTATATTTTAACGTCCGTTAAATTCAGAAAGGTACTGCTTTTTCCTCGACGGGTTCGCTACCAGATTCACCAGCGTTTGGGGGGGGGAGGGGAGGAATTCCACAACCATATCTGTAATTTTAAAGGTCCCGTCTTGACCTGTCATCAGATTTTGATTCAGTTCCGTGTCTTCTCAGTTCAATGATGCTTATTCTTAGATAAATAGGTGAGGGGGTGCAGCCCAGATGACGTCCCTTATTTGTTCTAAAACGATAAACACAATCTCCTACTCTAGATAAAAGGTGAGATTTATTTCAATTAATCCCCGCTTTCCAGCCGCCGAGCTACAAACAAGAAAGAAAGATTAAGCAAGACCCCGAGATAATTTTTTTTAAGACGTGTATAATCCAGCTGAACCTATGAGGAAGTACTCATGCCTGCCTCAGGAGCCAGGATACAGGGAGAAAAGCACCTTGCTTTTCACGTAAAACTGTCCTCCCTCAACACAGCTTCTTTGAAGTGGAGGAGAATCGCATGTTTTTTAAAAAATCCACAGGTTCCAGCTTTTCCCCCAACAGACATGTGTTACACAAAACACGAAACACCGGATGAATGAGCTGGAAAAATAAGGAGTGCTCTCTGATCACCTGAGGCCTTAAACATCCCTGTCATTGTACACAACAGGAAGGAAATGGCTGAATTCTCCCGGCTATTTTAAGAACAGAAAATCAAGCAGGGCAGAAGAGTTGACCATTCCCGGGACGGGCAGTAACTAGTACAATTCCAAGAACGGTCTAACAGAGTGGTCAGAGCAGTACTGTACGTTTCAAGGCGGAAAGCTTGGTCTTATTATGGTTTGGAATCGACTTAACCTGTTTCGTGGCCTGTGAACAGGTGAGAACAGATCTGAAGTTAACCCAAGGTACTAATCACCTATGGTGACTAAGGATTTTTGTCCAGGTGACCAAAGAGGCGACACACAGGGCCTCTCCCCTTGGGATTTGAAAACCAGCCCAGGGATCAGGCCTGCTTTTAATTTCCTCAGCTGGTCAGCTCCCGCTTCCAAAGTCCTTCTAAGAAACGACACCAAAAACCTGCCATAATTGTTGTTTCCAAAACAGAACGGTCTAGTTCAGATACACACGTCAAAGAAAGCACAATTTAAAATACCGAGGGGCAAAGAAGTTGCGAAAACAGTTTCATCCAACACGAAGCCAGAACAGAAATTTGGAATCATCTCCTCTGAAGGACTGCAGGAAGGACCAGGCAGGGGTGTGTGGGCCCAGCCGCAGGGGTATCAACAGGTCCTAACCCTAACCATGATGGAGATGTGTGTCATCTCCAGGCTTAAAACCGGGGTCCTTCAAGGGCCAGAGGCAGGGGGGAGTGGGATCAGGAGACAGAGATCGAGTCTCACGCGCTCCCAGAGGCATCTGGTGGGGCCATTTGAGAGATCCAGGAAGCTGGACTAGATGGGCCCTTCTTGGTCTGATCCAGCAGCAGGGGCTCTTCTTAGGTTCTTAGGTCATATCCAGGACCCCACGTGTTAATAGAAAAGGTGGTGGTTTCTCAGAGGAGAAAAAAGCTCTAAAGTCCAGTCCGACTACTATATTTGGAAAATAAAGGTCAACAAACTCCGTCAACTTTTAGAAACGCCCCCCCCCACCTTGCACTCTGACTGTTGTAATTCTTAATTGTTGTTAAAAGAATTCTCTCCACTCTAGCCACCAATATCCCTCAAACGCCACCTTCAAAGCTCACCACCTTTACCCCTTTGTAAAGCATTTCCAAATACACTTTTCTAACTACGCTATTACCGTTGCCCATTATTCTTGTACCGCCAGTCCACACACCATCATCATCATCATCATCATCATCATCATCATCGGGTCCCTTCACTGGAAGAGAGACAGCATACAATATTGATATCCGCTGGAGTTCAGAGGCATCTCCTCACTGAGAACCAATTTGTTATTTAACGAATGACGGTCGTCATTGCCGAGTTAAAAAAACAAAACACAGCAGCAGCAAGAAGAGGAACAAGAGCAGGCGTGTGTGTGTGTGTGTGTGTTTTGACATATATGTGTACGTTCATACATACATAAATGTACACATTATATGCTCTGTGTGCATGCATATTTTACATGTGTACATATATACATACAGTACATACATGCATACAAATACATATATGCTGTGTGTGTGTGTTTTGACATATATGTGTACATACATACATAAATGAACTTCTTATATGCTCTGTGTGCAAATATAACAAATAAATAAATAAATAAATAAATGCATGTGTACATACATACAAATAAATGAACTGCTCTCTTATATGTGTGTGTGTGTGTGTGTTTTGTGTGTATCATGTGTGACATAGAGCCCCGGAAGACATGAGAATAAGGAAGTACTGTAACCCTTAAGATTAATTGAATGAATTCCATTTAACATTAAAGCCTAGAAACTGAAGCTCATACGGGACCCCCTCTCCCCCTCTCTCCCCTTTTCCAAACATGCCTGGAAGGTGTGTGTGTGTGTGTGTGTGTGTGTGTGTGTGTGTGTGTGTGTGTGTGTGTGTTTTGTGTGTGTTGTGTGTTGGAAATTCCCCCCCTCTCAAAATAAATAAGACACCCCCTTGACCACACACCCACAAACAGAGAACCCCCTCCTGAACCTCCTCAGGGAAAGAAAGATTGTGTGTGTGTGGGGGGGGGGGTGTCTTCCCACTCTCTTTCCCTCCCTCTCTCTCCGTTCTCCCCCTCATAAAGAACCTCCCTCCCTCCCTCCCTTCCCCCCCAAATTAAAATCCACGTGAAAACAACAAGGGTATCCCCTTCAAACGACTGGAAAGCGCGTGTCTTTGGGGGGGGGGGTGTGTGTGTGTGTGTGTGTGTGTGTGTGTGTGTGTGTGTGTGTGTGTGTGTGTGTGTGTGTGTGTGTTTTGAGGGGGAGGGGGAGGGCGCCCTTCTTTCCCCTCCCCCAACCCCACCCCCCACCACTTGGAGGCCCCTGACAGGAAATTAGACCTCTATCTTTGTGACCCCCACCCCACCCACCCACACACCCACAAAACAAGGAGAGAGAAAAATGACTTATTATTTTATTTTTACCTCAGCTTTTTCTCTTCTCCCCCCCCCCTTTCAGAGCCGTCGTCGTCGTCGTCGCCGCCTGTCTGTCTGTCTGTCTGTCCGCCTCTTCCTTCCTCTTCCTCACAGGGCGGGGCCTGAAAGGGGGGACGACGACGACGACGACGACCGAGGCCGCCTCAGGTGGCCGCTGACAGGAGGGCGGCGAGCGTGAAGGGGGGGGGAAAGAGCACTAATTGCGGACTGCGCATGCGCGGGAAGGAGAGCGCCGCCTCCCCCCCCAAAAAAAGGCGGGCAACCCGCCTCGTTTCCCCCTCCTGGCCACGCCCCTTCGCGCTTCCCCGCCTATTCCCCCTCCGCGGGGTAGCTGGCCACGCCTCCTCCCGGCTCCCTTCCTGGCCACGCCCCTTCGTGCTCGCCTGCCTATCCCTCCTGCGGGATGCTGGCCACGCCTTCTTCCTCTTTCTCCCGGCCACGCCCACGCCCACGGACTCGCACCCGCTCGGAGCCACGCCCCCTTCCTTCCAGTCTTCCTCGCCGGCGCCCTTTTGGAGGCGAGGGGAGGGCGGAGGCGGGCCCGGCCGGCCAGCCAATGAGAAGTTCAAGCGGGAGGGAGGGGCGGGGCCAGTCCCGGAGAGAGCTAATCAGAGCCCGAAAGGGAGGAGCGGGGGGTTCTGATTCGCTGGCGTCCCCTCGACGAACGGAGCATCCCCGCCAATGGAAAGTTTCAACCGCAAAGTTCTCTAGGCCGGGAAGCGGGGCTTGAGATCCGGGGCGGAAGCACCGCCCATCCCGCTAGAGCCACGCCCCCTTCCCCCCCCTGGACTCTAGAGTTAAGAGATGCAGGAAAAACCTTCACTTCGGGTTCATGGCGGGAAAACCAACTTTTCCCCCTCCCTTTGGAAATTCAGTGATTTTCAGACCAAGTCTGCCTTTTCTTTCTTCCCCCTGCTAAAAAGTGAAGATGCTGAGCCTAGACCCTTGCAATCAACCCCTCTTGGACCCCAAATGAAAATTTTCTTTTTTCTTTTTTTATTGTTTTATGTTTTTTTTTACATACAAACACACAATAAACAATAATACCATCAAACACTACAAAGTGCACACACACACACACACACACCGGACCATCCAGTGTTCTTAAATCTTCTCTTCCTTCTTCGTCTTCTTTTTTTCTAGTTGGCTTCTTAAGGTCCTTTTCTCCAGAACTGTGTTGGATTATACGTCGGTTGTGTCCCTTTCCTTTTAGTAGTACATACTCTATAAATAATTTCCCCCAAATATCATTTAAAAAATCCTTTTTCATTTCCCCTCGCAAAACTTTTATATTACAGGATAATTTATCATTTAAAGCTATATCCCACACTTCCTTATACCAGTCAGCAATTTTAAAATCTAATTTCAGTTTCCAATTTTTAGCTATAATCAATCTTGCTGCTGTCATAAGATTTGCAATTAATTCTTTTGTTTTCATATCATCTTCGTTAATAGGTGGTAATGATAACAATGCAGTTTCCGGTTCACATTTAATATCAGTTTGTAGTATTTCTCTTATCTCACCGAAAATCTGTTGCCAAAACTTTTGAACTATTTCGCATTCCCACCAAAGATGAATATAGGTGCCTATCTTTTTTCACATTTCCAGCAGAGCTTAGAATATCTTGGGTTCATTCTATTCAGTCTGACTGGTGTCATATACCATCTTAAAACTAGTTTAAAGTAATTTTCTTTTATTCCGACTGATAATGATCGTAAAATCCTCAAATTCCAAATTCTTTTCTATTCGACGTTATTTATTTCTTTATCTATGTCTTGTTTCCAAACCTCTCTTATTGTTTCTTGCTCCCTTTCCTCAAGTGAATCCTGGATTATTTTGTATATTTTACCTACTGCTCCTTTCCCTGTATTTCCTTTCTCTGGTTCATATGTTAACAGGAATTGCTCAAACTTTGTATATTTTCTGAGTTGTATATTTCTCCTTGTCCATTCTTTCGTCCAACTTTCTAATTGGGCATAATTCAACCAAGATAAATCCTTGGCTTGCAGTATGTGCTTAATTTCCTGCTTTGTTCTCATCTTTTTAATCCAGTCTTTTAATCTTGCCACTTCCATTGTTTTAAATAATTCTCCCTATTTCTTCATATTCGTGGGGAAATTTATCTAATCTACCACCAAACCGAGAGGGGATCCTTCCGGTACCAGTTTCCTTCCATACTTTTTCCAAGAAGATAATAGGGAACTCAGGAGGGGATTTTTAATTGGATATCTTTTGGGGGGGAGAGTAAGCAAGTATTTATTTATATCTCCACTTAACTCATCTGATTCAAGTTCCCACCATATTAATTTTTCGGGTTTAAATAATACTTCCCCCACACAACTAAGCTGGTTAGCTGTATAATAGATTCTAAGATTAGGTATACCTATACCTCCATCCTTTTGAGATCTATACCAAAAGCTTTTACTTATTCTTGCTTTTTTGCCACCATTACAATATCTATTTATGAGATCTTGATAAGCTTTAATTTCAGCTTCTGTATACTGAATGGGTAGCATTCTAAAAAGGAAGTTAATTTTAGGAAGTATTTTCATTTTTACCATTGCTATTCTACCAAACCATGATAGATTTAATTTGGAATAATTTTGTAATTTATTTCTAATCTCTTCTTTTATTTTGATAAAGTTCCGTTCTTTGGTCTTACACATATCTTTGTCTAGAAGTATCCCTAAATATTTCATATATTTGCAAACTTTCAATCCATAGTTGATCTCCTCCATATCTCGGTTATCATGATTGAACAGCATTATTTCTGATTTTTGCCAGTTTACACATAATCCAGTTGTTTCGGCAAATTCCTTTAGATGTGATTTTATTCTTGGTATATTTTTCTAATGGATTTTTTTATTGTTAACAAGGCGTCATCTGCAAATAAACTAATTTTGATCTTCCCCTCCTTCCCCATACCTTTGATTAGTTGATCATCCCTTATTGCATTTGCAAATAGCTCTATAACTATGCAAATAGAACTGGTGATAAAGGACATCCCTGTCTCGTTCCTCGGCCTAAGGTAATCTGTTCTGTCATCCCATCATTAACTATAATTGACGAAGTACTATCTGATTAGAGTTGATTTATTACACTTAAAAATTTTTCTCCAAAACCCCATTTCTAATAAAAGTTTTAACAAAGAGCATTGAACACAATCAAAAGCTTTAAATAGGTCTAATGACAGAATACATGCTTTATCTTGTGCTCTTCCCATCTCATGAAGAACATTCAAAGTTCTTCTTATAGTGTTCGACATTTGTCTACCCTTAATGAAACCAGTCTTTCCTTTCCTCATCATTTCGATCTTGAAATTTCCTTTACAATTCCTCCTTCCCCTGCCTAACAGATAAGCTCCTGACCTTTTGAAATGAACACAAACGAAACCCACACAGCTTTGTAGATCAAATGTTTTTTTTATGTCTGCAGGCCACTAAGAAAGATTAAATGCTTTTTTTTTGGGAAGGGAGGCTAAAACTGTACAAACCTACTCATGAACATCGTGATTATTAGCATTTACAAAACATTATCATTTTTTTTAAAAAACCACAGTTGCGCCGAGAACGCTTGCACGCGCAAGAACGGGCGAGGGGAAGATGGGAGACATGATTCACGCACACCCTTACGCCAGGAGGCAAACGCAGCACTTGTGTTGCAAAAACGCACAACGAGAGGCGCGCACATTGGCCTGACCCACCTATATTCTCTCTCCCCTCCAGTAACAGCTTCGGAAGAAGTGGGGCAAACGGGCCGGAGCCCTTATTCGGCCCTTAAAGGGAGATGGAACGGACGCACCCCACTGCCAGGTCCGGCCGCTGAAGGAAAGGGCGGTCTGGCATTGGGCACAAAACACGGAGCGGATTCTATTCTCAACCGGGACATGAAGCCAGGCGGCCTGTGGATCGCCTGAAAAAAAAACATTCGGCAGCTTTTTAATAGCTAGGTTCAGAATCGGAATAAAACCGTCGAACAAGAGAATGTGTCAAGAGAACACTGATTATAAGGGGTTTTTTTTTTGGGGGGGGGAGGGGTTCCGGATGGGTAAAATGTTCTCAATAGAAAACAAACCCATGATTTAGGAATCCACTAATCTGGTTACAGAAACCCCCCCCCTTTTTTTCTTCTTCTTCTTCTTTAAAACGGCAATGTACTCAAAGCAGTACAGGACTGTCCTAAAAACGGAAAGTTAGTCATCGTGAACCTCGGCAGCAGGATTCTGCAATGCCTGGGGAACGTTCTCGACTTAATCTGCACAAGAGCCTGGTTTTAAGAACTTTGCATACTTTGTCTCTGTTTCTGCCGTGTCCAGGAAAAGTAAAGGCACCAAAACCCTGCCTTCCAATGGAAGGCCTAACCCATCCCCACCATCTTCCCAGTCCTGCTTGGAATCGCCAGCCCGGGGTGGGGGGGGGGACGAGTAGGGTTAGGGTTGAGCCTCCCAAACTGTCCTCTGTGTGCTGAAGTTGTCTTCTGCCACCCCCTTTACAGGAGAAAAAACTTGATTTAAAAAAATGATAATTAAAAAGTGAGTAACAAAAAGCACCCACCAAGCTGCTTCTTGGGCCTCCTCGCCCCCTTTCTGTGAGCCCCCCCCCAAAAAAAAACCAGAGGTGTGGGAGATCACCAGTGTGTGTGTGGGGGGAAGGGTCTGCCTTCAAGGGTGCCATCGCTAAACGCCAGCAAAAAACATGACATAAAAGGGAAAGCCATTTTGCAGAAAGGATGAGACGCCTCCTTTAAGGCCGCTGCCAGCCACTCAAAGGAAGACCTCCTATTTTTTTTCTTTCTTTCCTTCCTTCCTTCCTTCCTTCTTCCTTCCTTCCTCTTTCTTTCTTTTCTTTCTTTCTTGACCTCCCCGCCACCATACTGTAAGTGCTGCGAACCAAACCAAACACAAGCACACACACACACACACACCCCAAAAAGTAAACCCAACGTCACAAGGACACGGGCAGCCCGACAGCGACGCTTAAGACACGGCGTTTCCAGCGGCAGGACAAACACGCAAGACGGGCAAGGAGGCAGGCTTCCGTTTCCCCTCCGTCCTGCCCAGCTCTGCCAAGATAACAGTTCCTTCCCTCTTTCTATAAAAATAAATAAATCGTCATGACGGTTCTACTTCAATAAAGCAGTCCATCAGGTAAAACCTAATTCTGAGAAGCAGGAAGAGATATAAAGGAACGTCCTTTTACCAATACTGCACACATACGTATAAACACACCCCTGTAACTACAGGTCATTCTCTCACTCCTTTACACACACACACACACACGCACCATCAATATATATATACATAGATATGTACAGAGACCTTAAAACAGAGTTTAGAAGGGCCGTGTCACAGTGTGAGATATACTGCTGAGGCAGCCCTAAGGAGGCAAGGAAGCGGCAGTCCATCCCTTGGGTCTTCGTTGGGGGTTTGGGGGGGGGGACGGACGCAGGGCCAGGGGGGGCAAAGACAAGCCGGATCGTCCTTCCAAAAGGGTGAGGCCTCGCATGGCTCTCTCACAACAGACTGGCCAGGCTGGTGGTGGGTCCGTTCTGTGCCTGGAACTGGACCGGCGGGGGTCCATCTGTCCACTGCGGGTCAGAGGGAAAAAAAGAAAGAAAGAAAGAGTGAGGGGAACAGACTGATAGATGGGGCTGGAGAATTCATTAAACTGAAAATGAGTCAGCAGCGAGAATGCGGCGGCCAAGAAAGCCAATGCGATTCTTGGTTGCATCAACAGAAGCATAGTGTCTAGAGATCAAGGGAAGGGATAGTCCCACAATATTCTGCTCTGGTCAGACCCCACCTGGAGTCCTGTGTCCAGTTCTGTGTGTCTCAGCTTAAAAGGATGTTGACAACCCCGAGCAGGTCCAGAGGAGGGTGACCAGGATGGTTGAAGGTCTGGAGGAAATTTCTTACGAGGAACAGCTTAGGGAGCTGGGAAGGTTTAGCCTTACAAAAAGAAGGCTGAGAAGGAGATATGATAGCTATGTTTAAATATCTGAAAGGATGTCCTATTGAAGAGGGAACAGGTTTGTTTTCCATGGCTTCAGAGACTAGGACTCGGGAAACGGTTTTAAACTGCAGGAAAAGAGATTCCATTTGAACATCAGGAAGAACTTGCTGACGGTTAGAACTGTTTGGCAGTGGAATAAGATGCTGCCCCAAAGGAGGGTGGTGGAGTCTCCTTCTTGGGAGGTTTTAAAGAAGAGGTTGGGTGGCCATATGTTGGAAATATTGTGATGGGGGTTCCTGCATGGCAGGGGGTTGGACTGGATGGCCCTTGGGGTCTCTTCCAACTCTTATAATTCTATGATTCTATGATCTGGGAATTTTAACGGCTCTGCCTTTCCCATCAACGCCGCTCGTTCAGCCAGGGGCATAGGGGAAAAATACTAAGCCACTCTGAAGAAAGACATGTGTATCTCTTTGCTACTTAATAGAACGCTGACCGCTGAAGCAGCACGAGCCATTGCTTCCAACTCCTAAATCTCAACCCTACTTGGGGGGCGGACTTTGCAAGGCATCCACAGCAATTTAAACCCAACGCTCCTCAGAACCTATCCAACAATACTGATAAAGGAGTGTGTGTGTGTGGGGGGGGTCTTCATTACTCTTCTCCTTCCTGGTACCTTCAAGGTGGGCTAAAGTAAAAAAAAAAGGGGGGGGAAACAGCTCCACACCAATTCATTTCAGTTGCCCTCCATTTTTCTGTCCTTTTCCCAAGTGGAAAAATAAAAATGAAATGAAATGTGGATTGGCAGGTGGGCGGGCAGAGAGGTGCATTTTAAAATCCTAACCGTGGGCGGCGGCGAAGGCAAACTCACCGAGGCGGCTCCGCCTCCGACGGCTTTTCATGCCCAACTAAGAAAGGAAGAAGAGAAACAAGAACAGGAGAGAGAGAGAGAGAGAGAGAGAGAGAGACTCTTGACGGGGCAACGTTACCGTGATGAGGTTGTGCTCAGGGAGGCTGCAGGCCTCGATGTGGTCCTGGAGAAGCTGCTGGGAGAAATTCTGGTGCATCTGCGCCGCTTCGTGGGCGTCCATGGCGTTCCCACATGCTTTGTTCAAGTCTTTTCCGCAAGGACAGAGAGAGAGAGAGAGAGAGAAAGAGAGAGAGAGAGAGAGCTGAGCTGGAGATGATGAGAATCGGAACGCAACCACCCAAGGGCCACCGGTTTCTCCCCAGCCCCCCAGTCTCCCAGCCCCGGCCCTGACACTTACCCCTCAAGAGGGCGGACGACCACAGCTGCACCGACATGTCCGGGATCTTGCTGGCCAGCTGCATGGCCGGCACGACCATGTTGTTACTTTCCTAAGGGCGAAGGTGAATGCGGGTCAAATGGTGCTTTTTTGGGGGCAGGATGCCAAGTGACCCCCCCATCCCCCAAATCCCTTCTGTACACAAGTGGAGCACGGCGGGCTTTTACAAAAATGATCTGTGTGTAACGCTTAGGTGAGACTAACTCCCCTGGCCCGCCGGCTGCCTGTGTGGGTCCCTCTTCTGACCATGACCCCCCCCTACCCAAAAAAGAACAAGGGCTCCCAGAGAGCCACGAGCAAACCACAGTTCTCCTTCATCTCTTCCAAGGAAGGAAAGGTGGGGCGTTCTGCTCCATCTAAGAGCCGCTGCACTGAATCGTGCAAACGACAGCCCCCCCAGGATGTTCCTCAGCTAAAAGCCTGGACAAGCTTCCTTCATCTACTTCTCACACCCTCGGAGGTTTATTAGCAAAGCTAAGAAACAGTTAGAAATGTCTCCTTAGCAACCCCTTTCTTATGCCTCTCTCTTTCTCTGTCTGTCTCTCTCGGATTCTTCCCTCCTCTGCGCTAATCGCTCAAATAAAACCATGTTCTGGATCTTGCCGGTTCAACTGACAAATGCCAATAACACCAGCTTTTTTTGTGGGGGGGATGGACTAGTTGATGAAAGCATACCTCCCAACGATTTGGTATTATGACTTCCAACGCCGCCGCCCCCCAACTCCCTCAAAACTGTCTAGAACTTACCCTGTGGTTCCCCAACACGTAGAATATGTGGCCCAGAAGCACCAGAGAGCAAGCTGTCAGGCGATTCAGGTCTTCCGCGTTGGACATCTTCAGTGTCTCCCGCAGAAAGCGCCTTGAGGAGGAGAAGGTGAAGCCAAAACAGGGTGGCTTACTTTACGTTTGCTGACCACGAACGGTCTCTTGATACCACTCACGCCAGGAGTTATGTACAGTTCCTTAAAAATACTGGTCCTCTGCGTCTCCAATGCAAATGCTACGGCAGAGGGCCAGAAATGCCCTTCTTTCAACTGCACAGAAACCAGGTGGAACTAGATGGACTTTAGGGGGCGGTAAGGGTGATCAACCTGCCCCCCCTCCCTCCGGCTCAGAATGTTCTCAGACTGCCTTCAGGGCTACCTGTGTTGCCCACCCGCCCCTGGCTTAGGGACAAATTGCCTGCGAGCCACAGAGAACGAAACGGAAGGATGAGCAGAGCAGAGGGAGCTAGGATCAGGGCCCCAGAACCAGGGCCTACCCTCCTGCCATCCTCTGTTGGAAAGAAAAAAGAAAAAGAAAAAAGAGAGAGAGAGAGAGAGAGAGAGAGAGAGAGAGAGCCAGCCCCCGCCAAGCCCAAAGGACTCACTTGGCTTCGTTGTACCTCCCTTGGAAGAAGGAGAACAGCCCTCGGATGTAGAAGGCGGCAGCCCGCAGGCAGTGAGAGCTGAGAGCAAGAGAAAACACGCAGCCTCATTAACAGCTACGAGGAGGAGGAGGAGGAGGAGGAGGAGGAGGCGCCCGCCTAGGACACGGGGTCGCGCCTTCCCGTTCGGCCGACTTAGCAGAAGGCTCGAGCCTAGACACTGTTCTGCTTGGTTTCCTGAGATGACCGGGACGCTCCCACCCTCAAGACCAGCTGTTTCTTAACATTGTCCTCCAAAAAACCGAGAGAGACCCCTGCGGTCCCCGATTGCAAGTCCCCATAGGTCTTGGCCTACAACTCCCAGGAATCCTGACTCGCTTGGATTCCTGGGAATTGTAGTCCAAGAACAACTGGGGACCACTGCCATGGAAGCATCACAAGTCTGGGCATGTTTTTTTTTCTTTTCTTTTCTGGTCCACAGCTCTACTCCTCGCCCCTTCCCTCCCCCTGCTTCTTTTGTCACAGTTTTACACACTCACAAGCTAGCAGGAACAAGCAGAGGGACCTTGTGTTACAATTCCTCTTGAGTAGAGCACGGACACACTTTCCAAGCCAAATTCCTCACCACTGGCTCTGTAACAATGACTACTGGCTCCTGAAGGTAGCCTACAAACGCCGCCACTTACCTCACAGGGAAATTGTGGTCTGGATTTATTCTTTCCAGTAAATTGTAAAGCTGAAATCGAGGAGAGGAGGGGGAAAAAACATTAGCCTTCACCAGGGTACCGGACTAAAATAAAATAAAATAAACATTAGCCTTCACCAAGGTACCAGGCTAAAATAAAATAAAAGTTAAAACTCCAAAGGAAATGGGGAAAACACCTGAGAGGTC
This sequence comes from Phrynocephalus forsythii, assembly GCA_029282475.1. NCBI lineage: Eukaryota > Metazoa > Chordata > Lepidosauria > Squamata > Agamidae > Phrynocephalus > Phrynocephalus forsythii. The sequence continues at coordinate 9,365,535 of JAPFRF010000018.1, forward strand.
TCCATCCAAGCAGGTTGCAAAACTAGGACCAATACCATGGGCGAGAAAGTCATATAATGGCAAAAATACATATAGTGTCATTCAAAATTAAAAGGCAGTGCCAGTCAAAATTATAAACAGACAGGCTTTTATATTGCAGGCACGAGTTTTCACCAAAAACCCTGAATACCTGTTAAAATAATCGTTATCGGTAAACACCAGGCAGTCAATCAAAATTATAAAAATATTGACCGACATTGTACAACAGCGACAGGTTTTAGCCAAAACCACTCAGTATCCGTTACGGATCAACAGAGCGTACATGCTGGTCTTAATGTTGCATTATTATTTTTTTGGCAGCAGTGAATGTGTTAGCTCTGGAACTGGCAACTTTATTATCCTGTTGTATGAAACGGCTTCATATTGTTTCCAAAACCCGGATAAGGGTAACAAAGGAGATGTTTCAAACCAGAGGCAGCTTGGATCCTCAGGGGGTTTAGGGTGTCTGCAATCCCCAGACCTTTTGACCGCTGCCAATCCAAGCTGTCAAGAAATTCTAGGAACAGAGAAAGAGAGAGAAAGAGAGGCAGGGCCCTTACGTCCTGGTGCCGGTTCCCCTCCCGGATGTAAACGCTGGCGAGGTTGGTGACAATGAAGGCCCAAAGCTCCTGATGGGTGGTGAGCTGGTGTCGCCGGAGAATCCATGCAGAGAAAGAAGAAAAGCCGGGATCAAAACCCGGTGTGTGTGTGTGTGTGTGGTTTCTCCACATGTACGCACACACCCTGCTTCATGGCGTAGGTCGGTCGCAAGGCAGAATGTTTTTGTTTCCCCAAAGGCGAGCCTCGGGGCGTAAGGTTATGCCCATCGCCTCGAGGACAGGGGAAGTGGCCTTACCCGGAGGGCGGTGGTGAACTGGGCCTCGGCGTTGTCCATGCAGTTCACGGATATGCAGTACAAACCCTTCGGGGGATGAACAAGGAGTTGTATTGTAAAATAAGCAAGAGACCCCAAGGAGCAGGAGGGAGGGAGGGAGGGAGGCACAGAGAAGAGAGAGAGAGAGAATATGTGGGTACCTGCCTGCACAAAAGGGGTTTAAAAACCCACTCGGCGTCATGAAGTTAAACGCAAGTACAACAAGAGAAAACACGTCCCTAAACCCATCCCCACAGGAACGAAGGAGAGGGGTGTGTGCCAGGCGCACTGCCCTCCCAAGCTCTAGAAAATGTTTGTTTTATTTTGCCAGCCTCTGTTCTCCCAAGAAGGGAACCTTTATGCCCGAGTCCCAGCCACACCGCCCAGTTTAAGCCATAGGGAGCAGGCAGGCCAATGTATGGAGGGAGGGCGTCATCGGCCAAGAGCCGTGGAGGAAGCGCCTTTGCAGGCGACGGGAACCCTCCCGGGGTCCAAAGGGGGCGACCCGGCCTCGCCGCCCGGGGGAAAGCTTACCAGGAGGGTGTGCAGCTGAGCGGCGTGGTTCGAGAACAGCCGGGGCGACTGCTGACAGAGCTGGCAGACCTGAGAGATCTAAGGGTGGAGAAAGAGATGGGGAGGGGGAAGAGAGAAACAGAGCATGGGGACGAACAGCAATGCATCGTGGGCCCTCTGCTCCCACCCTGGCACCCCACAGCAAAGACAAGAGAGTTCGATTCCCCAAACTGGGCCTTCCTCACAGGGCCTGGACTCTATCTATTCCCTTCTGGCTCTGTTGTCCTAAGATTAACTGACCCTCCAGTGTCTTTTCTCACAGGTACCATGGCTTGTATTCAACTTCCTCCTTCTCCTGATAAGAAACACACACACACACACGCCAGACGATGGGTCATCAGCTTTGCTCCTCTGGCTCCCTGAATCCAATCTGCATCTTGTGCTACAGACAGAAAGGAGACTACAAACCCAAGTAAATTCGCCCGAGGTTCTCTGGGAGCCCCGTGGGGAAGGACGGGCGAAGCCCGGCTCAGAACGCAACGCAAGGCTCAAGGCTTTACCTCCTGCAGGGCGGTGGCTTTGTGGCCCGTGACCAGGCGGCACATGATGATATGCTCCAGCAGGATCACTTGGAAGGAGGATAAGATCGGGCTGCAGTCGAGCACTGGAGGAGGAGGAGGAGGAGGAGGAGGAGGAGGAGGAGGAGGAGGAGGAGGAGGAGGAGAGAGAGCCAGAATGTGGAAAACCCCGGTTGTGTTTCCAGAACGACTCTGACGGCGACGGTCTCCCCCGCCCCTCCCGGCCCTTCAAGCTCCCCCAAACCCCTGCCTCCTTCATCGGGGAAGGCGAAGAGTCGCATAAAAGGACCGACCCCCAAGCAAAGGGAACCAACTATGCAGCATCGCTCGTGGTGAGCTTTGCAAGGGAAAAAAAAGTACCTCTGCGGGCAGATAATTTTAAATTAAGGTCGTTGGGGGAAAAAACAACCAGGCTGCGAAGGGAACAGCTTTGCTTCTACCAGCGGGAACGGAGGCTCTGCCTTTGGCAAAAAGGAAAGGAAGACACGCACACACACACACACAACTCCCAATCCCAAGAGGATTCCTACACACACACACACACACACACACACACACACACACACACACACACACACACACACACACCACCACCACCACCACCACCCTCACACACGGCTCCTCACTTTTGAGTTTCTCCAACTGCATCAGGGCCTTGTCGGTGTACTTCTGGGCCTTCTCCAAGTATCCGGCCTGCATGGAGTGCATGACGGTCACCTGGCAGAGAAGACCAGAACCCAATGCAGTCAGGCTGCAATTCCACAGCCAAAGAATAATATATATTTTTAAATGGAAAGGGTGTGTGTGGGGGGGGGCAGATTCTGTGCCTTGCAGCAAGCAAACCTAACCTGCTCCACAGAGCTGCAGAATAAAGTCCCCCCCGGGAGATGCCAAGACCACAGCGCTGGCTCGATAGCTGCGCCATTTGAAGTGGCAGGCTTAGAAATCCTATTAAAGACTCCTCCGCCTTAAAGGAGCACACACACACACACACACACACACACATCCCCTCCGCCCCCAAAAATTTGGGCATTGTGGATTGCCGGCTCCAGCTCCCTCCCACCCACAGCCCACGATGCGGGGGACGGGACACAGAAGTCTGGTAGAGGAGAACCTGCTATGCCTGGGATCAGGTTTTTTTTATTTTATTTTTATTAATTTTATTATAAAACCAATCACCAACACCTCAGACAAAAACAGTGACCCCCAGGCATCTGATACATTGGATATACATTGATAATAAAACAAATTTGAATTAACAATATGTATAACTCTATATAAATTAACAATCCGCAAGGTTTACTTAGCTTTTAACATTTTAATTACCCCAAATTGGTCAAACATACTCATATAATTCAGTAGCTTCTCAAACCATTCCTCCTCTTTCTCATTGACCTTAAACCCTTTCATTCTGCGTATCTTCATAGTTAGGTATTCTAAAATTATAATATTATTTAATTTTTTCCCTCCATTGATTCACCCCTAGCTCTTCTGCATTTTTCCAATTACTCGCTATGGCCTGTCTGGCTGCAAATGGGAGAGGCAGCATCCATTTGCAGGACCGCCCGTCTCCGCTGGATGAGAAAGGAAATGACCACCCACCTCTGCTTGCCATATATATTCTGTCCACCAGAAGGGACCGAGCTGGAGGGAACCAGCGCCCGAAGTGGGCACGGCTTCCATCACGGGGCTCCTTTGGTTGGGGGAGTGGGGGGGGGAGAGAAATACAACCGACACACAGGCAGAGGGCGACCCACTCACCAGGTAGACCAAGACGCACATGTGCTCCTTCGGCAGCCAGTGGAAGAGGTCGGCGGGGTTGCTGGGCAGGATCTCGTCGTCGTGGAGGGTGGAGATGGTCTGGATGCACTGCTGGAGCTGCTTCAGGCACGGCTTGACGCTCTTCACCTGAGCCCCGCAGGAGGGGGAAGAAAGACGTGGGGGGGGGACTTTTGCCTGGGAAAGGACGCACCACGTGTGCAAAAGGACACGCCTTCCCTACAGAGTTGTGAAGTGGCTTCTTCTGGGGGGGGGTGGAGGAGGAGGAGGAGGGGGAAGGGAGCCCGTCGGCGGCCGGCGGCCGACCACCCACCCAGGCCAAAACAGGCAGCCTTGGGTCCCTTCTGGCTCCTGGCCCAGCCGCGTCTCCAACAGCTAAGCATCTAAAGGAGTCCAATGTTTCAGGGACCTTAGATTTTCCCAGACTGGAGTTAATTAATTGCTTTTCTCAGACTTTCAACAGAGAAGTTTACTTTCGGTTTTAACACTTGGAGGAGGAATGTGGCCAGATATATTTCATCTCGTAAACCTGCTGAACTGAGTCTCGCAAAGGGAACGCTCAGCTGAATTAAAATGTTTCTTCCTCACACAAGTATATCTCTGAAGAATTCAAGCTGTTTCATTGTTCTGAAGCATTCCAATCAGCTCCGACAACCAGACAGCCGAGATTTAGCATCTCGCTGTGGCCGTGTCCAAGCCACGCCCGCCCCCCCACCAAGCCACTTCTGCTCTCACCTGTCCGGCATCCAGGTAATGCGTCACCTGCAGCACCAGGAAGAAAACCCGGAGCGACTCCTTCTGGATGGGGTTGCCCTGCCAGTTCTCCACGATCTGCCCGCACAGGGTGAGGAGGGGGTGCACCTCCTGCAGCTTCCGTTCCATCAGCAACAGCTACGCCCGCAGAGAGAAAAGGAAACAGCAGGATTGGGGGCGGGGCAAGGACTTCCCAAGGGACACAAATATCTATAGAGGGCCTTGAAACCCAGAAGGGACCTATGGTTACTTTTGCTGCCAGAGATTAACGGGGGCCACGCACTTAGAAAATCGAAAACACATTTCAGGAGAGTGTGGAACTCTGTTTCCACTGCTTGTCTACCCTTCCGGGGCATTAAGGAGACAAGCCCTCCATGCAGATTCACCAGCCGAAACAGATTTTTTTTTTTAATCCTGAAACCCCAAGTTGAGGGGCACTCAACTTACCATGCCTTTGCTTAGGAGAAACAATGCCCTAAAAGAAAGAAAAAGGGGAAAAAAATCAGATAGAACCCTAGAACAAGTCAAAGATCACGCAAAGCACAGGATATGTCCAGTAACTGAGTAACTCTTGCCCCCCTCCTTAGAGCAATCTGTACCCAATTAACAAGGAAAATGGGGATTTTAGCAGAGGCCTCCTGCATCAAGAAAATGTCCACCGTTCTACAACCAAGGAGCATGAAAGATTTCAGTCCTGGGACACTCTGAAAACCAACAGTCTCAACTAATCCTCTTCCCATTCCCCCTTGGCCCATGGAGATTCTGAAAGAGATCCCCTTTTCCTCACTGCCAGCAACAGAACGGGTGCCACCTTAACCCGGGTTAAGAAATTCCAACTCCTTGTTTTACAAGATGCTGCGACTGCTCTGGGTGCCTTCGCTTCACCGAGAAGACTCCGCCGTCCTCCCCGTGACTCCGAAGCGAGACGACCTACCTGGTATATTCTGATCCTACCACGCGGGCATACTCAGCTCCGACGCCCAGAAGGTCACAGGCTGACACCAAGTCCTTCTCAAGGGTGTGAAGTTGCTACACAGAGAAATATATAGGGTGACATTTCCATCAGGTGCAAGTAACGCAACTTACTATTCCCCTGAGGCTCATCGCTTTTAAACCGAATTTAGCCCTGTTCAAAGAGGAGTTCCAAATAGCATAGTCCTGAATCGAGCTGGAATCCCTAGCATGTGCATTTTATTGAAACAGCGACGCCTATGCTGGCTTGGACACGTTGTGAGAATGGACGATGGCCGGATCCCAAAAGATCTTCTATACGGAGAACTAGTGAAGGGAAAGCGCCCCAGAGGGAGACCAGAGCTGCGGTATAAGGATATCTGTAAGAGGGACCTGAAGGCCTTGGGAACGGACCTCAACAGATGGGAAACCCTGACCTCCGATCACACTGTCTGGAGGCAAGAGATACAGCCTGGTCTACATAAATTTGAAGAGGCATTTGTCTAATGGGCAGAGGAAAAGAGGCAGGCACAGAAAGAACGAAACTTGAGGACCAGGCAGGAAACAGAATACATCTGCCCCCAGTGCGGTAGAGACTGCCATTCCCGGTCTGGTCTATTTAGTCACACTAGGTGTTGCTCTTAGGATCTCTACTCCAGGCATGATACCATAGTCTTTCGAGACTGAAGGACGCCAATGATGAGCCCTGTTCAAAGAACCGCCAAACCGAACTTACCGCAAGCTGGAAGAGGAGACGGCAGTGCCAGTACGGAGTCTGCTGTGAGATCTGGATAGCTTTTCGCAGCAGGGGCTTCGCTGTATCCACCGAGTTCTGAAAAGTGGAGGCACGGTTTGTGTAAAGCAAAAGAGAAGCACAAACAACAGACCGTTACTAGCAGAGAATAGGAAAAAAATCAGGCAGCAAAGCAACTGGGGACCATTACTAATGCTTTGATGCATGACCGCACTTAAAGCATTTTACTTGCAATGATGCAAACCAACCCAAGAGAGCTAATATTACAAGACCATCTTTTAAGCTGAAACAGTCAGCCTACAAACACTAAAAAGGATCATATAAATACTTTAAGAAACAGTAAACAGAAGCAATACCTGTTTGCCAGTTCCAACAGGGTTTTAATATCTGTTTTTAAGACTAATTTGGTTAACGTAACACATTTTATTAATGTTATTCTATGTTACTGCTGCCTACTTGTGAACCACTCAGGGCTGGTATAAGGAATACACATGGACACGCCAGAAACACACTTAAAGCAGCAAGACACAGTAATCTATTTAAAAAACGCCCCTCAGGGAGCCAGCCAGGATAAACTTGGGTGAAGAGAAAGGTTTTTGCTTGCAGAAAGCGAGCTTATACTGAACAGTTTTTGAGGGGGTTCTGTTTTGTTTGAGAAGTGCCCCTAAGTTTCTATCTTGACAGCAGGAGTTCATATTGGGTGAACGAGGCAGAACAGTCAATTCTACTTAATTTCCTTTGACTAAATAATTCGATATGCACGCCAGCACGTTAAAGGCACCACAGCCAAAATAAAACAAAACACCCTGCCTGGGTTTCTCTTTACTCTGGCCCTGTAACAACCTGAAGTTTTTAAAACCTTCCCCCTTTTTTTTCATTCTCGCAAAACGCTGCTCTTTAACCAGTTATACAGGAGGCATATTGATGTCCACTCACCTCTTGGCAGTACAGTTCCGACAGGAGACTCGCTGCTTCGAACTTCACATCCTCAAATTGTTGAATCTAGCAGGACCCATGTTAAGCTAATAGGGTAATCAAGTGGCCGACTGGCCAGATGAATTAGAATCACAGTGTTTTAATATTAAAAGGAGGGTTCTGAAAGGCTACTAAATCCATGTTGTCGCTCAGGACAAAATCTGCAGCTGAAATGTGATTACAAGCCTGCCAGTTTCGGATTAAATGCCTCCCATGGAGCACTTCAAGCCCTACAGGACTATCCAAACGTGCATCTGAATGTTATCTAAAGGAAACCACTAAATGTAGACCTAAAGAATCAACAGAGCTTTCTAAGTCTTTGTTCAGGTAGACCCACATGATGTTAACATTCGAGGAGTTGGGGGTGGGGAGTTTGCACAGGGTCCAGAATATAAGGATACATGTTGGGATATCAGCCACTGCAAAAGAAACAGGAAGGGGGGAGATGTCAAATTCATCACACCCACCAAAAAATGGAGGATATGCTGGCAGTTTGAGTTCTCTACCTAAATATGTCTCCTAGGCATCCACACTACTTTGCTGTAAGAGGATTCTGGGTCATGAAGTTCCCCGATATAAGCCAGTTCCTTTTGACAAAAGGATTCTGGGATCTATATTCCCCTCTAACAGTTGCTTTTGAAAAGGGGATACTGGGAACTGCAGTTCCCTCCCCAAATGTCTTCTGGCCCTCCATCTCTGCTGTAAGGGGGTTCTGGGATCCATAGTCTTCCCACGCACACACCCAGCCTAACACAGTGTCCTTCAATAAATGACTTCATAGAATCAGAGAATCCTTAGAGTTGGAAGGGACCTCCAAGGGCCATCTAGTCCAACCCCCTGCCATGCAGGAACCCCCATCACAGGACTCCCGACAGAGGGCCATCCAGCCTCTGCTTGAAAACCTCCCAAGAAGGAGACCCCACCACCCTCCTTTGGGGCAGCATCTTATTCCACTGCCGAACAGCTCTAACTGTCATGAAGTTCTTCCTGATGTTCAAATGGAATCTCTTCTCCTGTAGTTTGAAACCATTTCCCCGAGTCCTAGTCTCTGGAGCCATGGAAAACAGACTTTTATCTACACATCCATCCTGGCTGTTTACATGTGATTCTGGGAACGGTGGTGTCAACCAGAAGGAGACATCTCCTGGCCAAAAGTCTGTTCCTCTTTCCAAGACCCCCTCCCTCCCGAGGGGACTCAGAAGTCCATCCTTCCACCTCTGGGGGGGGGAGGGGTTACTCTCCTCTTTCCACGATCCCTTCCCTCCTGGGGAGCCCATCATCCCCCCCCCTCCAATCTCTGCAGGGAAAAGGTAGCCCTCCTCTTCCCCTCTCCATTCCTCCCTAAGAAACTCCAGAGCCCATCCTCCCCCATTCCGCCTCTTGGTCTCTGCAATGGAGGGAGGTCAGTCTCCCCTTTCCAAGACCCCCTCCTTCCCGGGAAGGGGACTCCAGAGCCCATCCTCCCCCTTCTGTCTCTGCCATGGAGGGGGGTTAGTCTCCTCTTCCCAAGACCCCCTCCCTCCCGGGAAGGGGACTCCAGAGCCCATCCTCCCCCCTCTGTCTTTGCAATGGAGGGGGGGAGTCTCCCCTTCCCAAGATCCTCTCCCTCCCGGGAAGGGGACTCCAGAGCCCATCCTCCCCCTTCTGTCTCTGCAATGGAGGGGGTTAGTCTCTCCTTCCCAAGACCCTCTCCCTCCCCGGGGTTGGGGGGAGACTCCAGAGCCCATCCTCCCCCCTCTGTCTCTGCCATGGAGGGGGTTAGTCTCCCTTTCCAAGACCCCCTCCCTCCCGGGAAGGGGACTCCAGAGCCCATCCTCCCCCTTCTGTCTCTGCCATGGAGGGGGGGTTAAGTCTCCTCTCCCTCCCCGGGGTTGGGGGGGGGACACTCCAGAGCCCATCCTCCTCCTCCTCCTCATCCTCCTCCTCCTCACCGCCTTCTCGAGGTGTCCCCGGGCCTGCTCCCCGTTGCGGGTGTGGTGGTAGAGGACGGAGCCGAGCTGGAGGTGGGTGCGGGCTTCGACCCGGGCGGGGGGTTGCCGGGGCAGGACGGCCTGGAGGCAGTGGACGCAGAGGCGCACTTTGGGAGGGCTGGAGGTGCGGAAGTGCTCGGCCAGGCCCAAGAGGGCCACGTACCAAGAAGACTCCGAAGGCGGCAAGGAAGAGAAAGAGGAAGAAGAGGAAGAAGAGGAAGAGGAGGAAGAAGAGGAAGAAGAAGAAGGGGCCGCCGCCGCCGCCGCCGCAGGGGACGGAGAGGAGGCCGGAGGGAGAGCGAGAGGAGGAGGAGGAGGAGGAGGAGGAGGGGAGGAAGAAGAGAGGAGGCCGCCGCCGCCGCTGCCGCCACCGGAACCGCGACGCCTGAGGCCGAGGAGGAGGAAGAAGAAGAAGGGGCCGCCGCCGCCGCCGCCGCCTTGGAGGTAGCACCACCCCCGCCGTTCTTGTGGTTGTGGTTCTGGTTGTTGTGGTGGTGGTTGCTGCCGCCGCCCCCGCCTCCTCCGCCGCCTGAGGACGACGCCGAGGAAGAAGAGCCCCCTCCCCCTCCTGAGGAGGGCGGCGGTTGAACGGCCGGAGGGGCAGCCGCTGAGGAGGCTCCGGCTCCGGAGGAAGAGGACGAAGAAGAAGAAGAAGGCGGCGGCGGCCGGCCGGAGAGGAGGACGAAGGAGACGGGCCTCCTCCTCCTCCGCCGCCTCCTCCTCCTCCTCCTCCGGCCGAGCCTCCTGAAGCGCCCACGGCGGCCATCTTAGGTTTACCTCAGGACGACGGCCCCGAGGACCCGGATGGAGGCGCCACGGCGCCTGCGCGGACGGGCCCGCTCCCCCTCGACAGGACCCGGATGGGAGGGGGGAAAGCCGCACGGCGCCTGCGCAACGGCAACGGCAGCGGCAGCGGCGGCGGCGCGCGCCATGGCGGCGCAAAGGCTGACGGGAGGAACGGGCCTGGGTGACGGAGGGAAGGAAGGGAGGGAGGGAGGGGAGAACGCTCCGCCTGATAAACACACGGGCGGGGGGGGCGGGGCGTGAGGGAAATCAAACTGCGCCTGCGCAAAAAGAGGTGGGCGTCTGAATGCACCCTGGGAAAGCGAGTCCCCCGGGCTCTGCCAAGAAGATCTCAACGTTTAGGCTACTCTCGCGATATTTTGTTTCTGTTATGGATTGCTGCTCATCCTCTTTGTTTTGATGACTGACGCTTTGCAGGCGTTCCAGGGGTGTCATTGCAAGCCAGGAAAATTCATTTTTGTTGCTTTCATATTTATATCTTTATGTATATAATATATTTAAATAGATACATATACGTGTATAGATATTTAGGTATTCAGTATATCTATCTATATATATGTGTGTGTGTATATGTGTATATATCTATAGATAGATAGATAGATAGATAGATAGATAGATATATCTATCTATCTGTCTATCTATCTATATCTATATATATATTCAACTTATATGCCGCCCACTACCCAAAGGTCTCTGGGCGGCTTACAATCAAAGAATTAAAACAATTTAAAATAGTTATAAATAAAATATCAATAAATCATCAAACAGTAATAAAAACCTTCTTTAAAATCATCATCCTAAAATTGTCATCAGCGGACCCACAATCTATATTGTATCAATTAAAAACCTTCTGGAACAGGTTGGGTGCATATATGTGTAAGCATATTTAGTTATATATATATATGGGTGTATCTATACTATACACGTGCGTATCTATACTAATATATGTTTATACACACACACACACACACACACAAATACAATAAACTGATTTGCAAAATACACACAGCTGTGGATATACACAAGACACCAACAAACTGATTCAAAGTTCCATTTCCTCACAGCTTGGTGGTCGCATAGGCTGACGTGTGTTTTTTTTTTCCCCGCGCTGCCTTATGGGAAACGTAGTCCAGGCCGCCGTTGGAGGAGGAGGAGGAGGAGGAGGGGGGGACCGAGAGGTTGAGCTCTCGCGAGGCGCCTCGCCGCCTTGGCTCCGCCCCGCCCCGCCCCTGGCTCTGACGTCACCAGAGAGAGAGAGGGGGGGCGAGGCCGGCCCGCGGTGCATTGTGGGAGGAGGGAGAGGGAGCCATGGAGGGCAGCCGGGATGCTCCAGGTGAGTCTTTCTGAGTCCCCCCCTCTTAAGCCCCGCCCACTTCCAGCCAGCCAGGTAAGCGCCCCCCCCCCACTTCCAATGCGGGCTTTTCTGCCTCTCTGACCCCCCCCCCAGTTTCCCCCTGGATCTGCCCCAAAACCTTTCCATTAATGGCCATTCCACCTATTCCTTGCCTCCCTCCCCAGTTTTCCTGGTTTTTTTACCATTTTTCCACCCTCCCCAGCAAAACTCTCTTTAAAGACCCGATATTTCCGTTTCCACCACCCCCCCGCTTCGCATTTAAAATCTTAATTTTTTCCCCCTCCTCCCCACTGAAATCCCATTTGTTATTCGTTTTGATTTATACGACCCGGCGGCGTATAAATTATATTGTTTATTTATTTGTTTTTATACTTGTACACCGCGCCAATTTCCCAAAATGGAACATATATGGTATCTAAATTATATTACTTATTTATTTTTTATGCTTATTAACTGCCCGGTTTTCCCTCGGGAACCCTGGGCGGCGCACAATAGATTGCAGCAACAACTTGTCCAAACACAAACCCTATAAAGATTTAAAAACAATAACAACCACAAAATGCAGAGTCCTGCAAGGGAAGAGGAGAGGGGGGGAAACAGATGAATTATATATGTAAGTTATATATAAATTAGAAAGTATATTCCCCCCTTATTAAATCTTATTTTAGCCTCCCCATAAAAATACTATATTTCCTGTTTAAAAGCCTATATTTTTGCCTCCCTTTTAAACTATATTTTTTCATTCCTGGTAAAAATTCTGTTTCGCCTTCCTGTTAAAACCCTATGTTTTCTTTTCGAATAAAATCCTGTATTTTTTTATTTTCCTCCCTTTAAAATCATCTATTTTATTTTGAATATTTTACCCTCCTTGGAAAAGGACCCAAGGTGGCTTACAATAATAATTGTCTCTTTACTTCCCCATTAAAATCCCACTTTTCCATTGCATGGTCCAGAGCAGCCGTGTAGCTAGATGGAGAGTGGCTGTTCCCCCTAGAGTCCCAGTGGGGGATTTGAACTCCCAACCGGTTGGCTCCCAAGCCAGAGACCTCGACCCCCTGAACTGTCCAGCCAGCTAACCTCTCTTTTAGGAAACGTGACTCAGAAAAACGGCCAGTGTCCCCACCCACCCAACTTTATTAAAAATCTTGAGGACTAGAAACTTAACTTGTCTTTTGCCTTATGGTTCTCAACATTTTAACCCCCCCCCTGGCATTTTTGGACACCTAGAGGCCCTAAGCCAGTGGTTTCTCAACCGGTGGGGTCCCCAGATGTTCCTGGACTGCAACTCCCAGAAATCCTGGCCAGCTCAGCGAGTGAGGAAGACTTCTGGGAGTTGCAGTCCAGGGGACATCTGGGGTCCCCGCCGGTTGAAAAACCACGGCCCTAAGCATATCCGATCTCGCCTGATTTCGGAAGCTAAGCAGGGTCGGCCCTGGTTAGTACCAGGACGGGGGACCACCAGGGAACCCCTCCTCCATGCCTTGCCTCTGTGTCTCCCTCTCCCCTGCCTCCAGGGAAATCCAGCCAGTGGTTTCGGCTCACCACCTCCAAATCCGTCAAATCGGTCCTCCACCAGGAGAAGCTGATCGCCCAAAAGAAGCACGAGATCGAGGCCAAGATGGAGCGGCAGGCCAAACAGAACCACCTGGCGAGGCAGCCGGCGGCCCAGGCTAGCGAGTGAGTGGGGTTTTTGGAATTTCTCGGGGCCGCGTCGGGTCTCCGCTCCACTTCCGGGACAAGAGTCGGGCTTTCCCTTTTCATTCCGGAAAGGGGGATTTCGGTCTCGTCGTTCTGCACAGGACAATGACAATCGAGATGGATCTATCTATCTATCAGAAAAGGGAGCCCTTGGCGGTCGCGCGCGCCTCCCTGGGAACCCGGCGCGGAGGGGGGGAGCGGCCTTTTAAACCTTTAACGCCCTTCCCCGCTTGCCTTCCAGCGACGACAGCGGCGACGGCGAAAGCCCCGTCTCGAACAAGTTCGCCAACGACGGCAGCTTCCTGCAACAGTTCCTCAAACTGCAGAAGGAGAAGTCGGAGAGCGGTGAGTGGCGTCTGCTAGTGGCCCTTGGCTGTGCCCCCTAACCCATACTCTTTGGGGCTTCGTACGTCCTGCCGGGTTCTCCGAAGACGCAGGGCTGGGCGGTGTTTCTGGTTTAAGACAGAACAAGCAACCAAATCTGGCTGCTTTGGGGTGGGGGAACTGTCGGGGGCTTCTTTGTGGTTGCTTTCTCCGCGGCCCCAACCCAAACTGCGTTAGTTTTTTTTGTGTTTCCTCTCGCCTGGCTTTGGCTGAGAGGGTGACCCAGTGGGGTTTCCCTTGCTTCATTCCTTGGAGATTCCCTCAGCTTTCGCCCAGCGAAATCCTGCATACCACTTCACTGACACGGAGCTTGGGATGGGGGAAAGCAATTTATTCCTGAAATCAGCAGTTAGCTCCTGCGGATCGGCTGCTGAGGTCAGCTCGTTGGCCAGCTGGTTCATACACATTTATTGCTGGATAGTTCCGTAGAGTCACAATCGCTTACATTCAGCAACTTGCTGATGTGGTAGGAGCCCTGTATCCTCAGGGAATCATCCCTAAGCCCCTCCGCGGGTCCTGAAAAAAGCAGATAATAGAAAGAAACCCTATAGATAGCATGGTCTCTGGTGACCCCATTTGGTAATTACATTGTGGGAATACATATTTCTGTTTTGTTTTCTTTTAATGTTTTGAGATACTGTAACTGGAAACATACTGGCCACATGGCCATGGACTTGCACAACACTGGCTCTTCAGTTTGAATACGGAGATGAGCACCACCCCCTAGAGTCGGAAACGACTAGCACACATGCATGGGGGAAGGGGGGACCTTTACCTTTTTTTAAACCAATCTTACAGATATGGCAACCCCTTTAATAACAATCATTAATAATTTAACGATATAATTTTTCGTCATCATGCATATGACACAGTATACCCATGCAACGAAATTCGCAAAAGCACCCAGAGACCAGACCAATACACCCTCTTTGTAGCAGTCTCTAAAACACCCCTGACCCACCAAAATACCTAACGAAATGCCCCCCCCAAAAAAAAACACAGTTCTGAGTAATACAGTTTATCAACATGTCGCTGGGTGGTTCTTAAGTTCATGGTTAAGTGGTCTTATAGCTCTGGGGTGGAAACTGTTCAATACACGATCAAAACATTAATTTAAAATTACCTTTAATCAATTAAGCCTCGTGGTGCAGTGGTTAAATTACCTTTAATCAATCAGCCTCGTGGCGCAGTGGTTAAATGCCTGTCCTGCGGGTAAAACTGTGCTCACGACCTGGGTTCAATCCCTGGTAGCAGGCTCAGGGTTCACTCAGCCTTCCATCCTTCCGAGGTCGGTAAAATGAGGGGGGGGGGCAATGTGTAGCCTGCACACTGTAATTAAAAAAAAATGTAAACCGCCCAGAGACTACTTGTAGTGGTATGGGGCGGTATATAAGCAGAACACTTTGCTTTGTTTTAAATTAAATTAAATTAAATTTAAAATTACCTTTGAGGATTTGGGAGAGCTCCCAGACCATTCATCGCAGTGGGACTTTTTTTTTTAAAAAAAAATGTTTTTTAATCCGTATATATCCCACCCCTTGTTTCCTCTCCAGGCGCTTCCTCCAGTTCCGCCAAGCCCCCGGCCGCGGCCGCCCTTCCGGCGGCCAAGAAGCCCCCCTCCGCCAGCAAACGCCCCAACCTCAGCATCAGTAGCATGCTCAGCCAGGTCAAAAACTATACGCATTCCAAACAGACACCCGTCAGCCATCGCCTGAGTGTTTTCCAGTCTCCGGACGACGAGGAAGACGACGACGATTACGAGCAGTGGCTGGAGATCAAAAGTAAGTCCTAACACACACCCCCTCCCGGAGATGTGGCGGTTGTTTTGTCTCAGACATTCCCCATACCGGTGGCAGGCCAGAAGAGCAGGGAAAAGGCCACGGTGGTGTCCTTAGGGCAGGGGGTCCTCAAAGTTTTCAACCAGCGGGCCGGTCCACCACCACCCAGACACCACTGGGGGCCGGATCCCAGTCCAAAAGCAGCTGCGGAGGTTGGCTTGCTCACAAAACAGGGGGTAGGTGGGGGGTTGCAATTGGTCCCAGGGGCCGGATTCAGGACCTTGGGGGGGCCGCATCCGGCCCCAGGGCCTTAGGTTGAGGACCCCTGCCTTAGGGCATGTCCAAACCTCGGCCCTCCATATGTTTTGGACTGCAACTCCCGCAGTCCTTTGCCGTTGGCCGTCTTAACTTAGAATTCTGGGAGCTGTGGGCCAGAACATCGGGAGGGCCGAAGTTTGGACATGGCTGCGCAGCCGGGCCCGTTCAGTGGCATATTTCAGGGCAGGATCAGACCCCAGGGAGAGGCGTTCGCTAGATCAGAATTCCCCAAGCTGGAGAGACCACTGTCCCAAAGAAGGTTTGCGAAACGGTGGATAGCTAGCTTAGGGTCCGATGGAGGCCTCTCACGGAGACCTTTTTGATGGGAGAGGAGAGAAAAGCCAACCCTGTATCTTTCTCTCATGCATTACGCCCCCGCGAGCGAGGTGCGGTTTAAATTGAGGGAATTAAACAACTTGAAGCAATTTGTGTTTTATTTTATTTTTTAATTGGGGAGCAGAGAATGACACATGTTTATGTCAAGACGTCAAGGCAACTAGGCAGCCCACGGTGGTTTCCTTCTAAGGCTTCTTTGGTGCAATCTCATCCTCTTTTACTGTGTTTTCCCCAAAATAAGACAGTGTCTTCTATTAATTTTTGCTCCCAAATATGTGCTGGGTCTTATTTTCAGGGGATGTCTTATTTTTCCATGAAGAAGAATACGGTACATATTTATTGTCTTATTATCGGGGAGGCCTTATTTTCAGGGGATACCTTATTTTTCAGTAAGAGGCAAAACTGTAAGTAGGTCTTATTTTCGGGGAAACAGGTTATTTTATATATATTTTTAAAATGGGATGGGAGCAAGGAATGTCTAGAGCAGACACGGGGGATTTTGATTTTGATTTCGTGTTTTTTTTTTGTTTCCCCTTTCAAAATCCACACCCTTCTGTGATGTCCTTTAGGGACGGTTGCAGTTCCGTGGTCCGTTCCGCGTCCGTGGCCTCGAGGCCACGACTTCCGCAGGGCCTTTCCTCCTCTGGAAACAAACATAGCAGAATCGGAGCAAGGAGTCACCCGACTGCCGTATTTCCTTTGGCTCTGAAAGCTGGGTGGGAGTTGTTTTTTTGTTTGTTTGCCTTTGGGATACCTTCCTTCAGCCGTTATCCCCTTGATAGATGAGCGCTTTAGGTTCTGTTCATCAGCCCGGTTTTTAAAAAAGCGTCAGGGGTTTTGTGTGTGTGTGTGTGTGTGTGTGTGTCCATGGTTTGATCCTTTTTCTCCTCGTTCCACCCCCACCCCCACCCCGTCGTGACCCCACCTTCCTCCTCCCCGCCGACTCCTGCCTCCTACTTGCTGTGGTTCTTAAAGAGGGGATGGTGCCTGTTGGGGGTGTGACTTGAGAACCCCAGTACTGACAGCCTGCTTAAAGTTTGTCCCCCAGAGGACGGCAAGACCCGCCGATTGGTGGAGAAGCTGGCCAAGGTGGTGTCCGAAGGGGGCCCCGAACTGGAGAAAGTGGCGCTGGAAGACTGCAAGGACAACCCGGCTTTTGCGTAGGTTCAACCCCACCCAATGAGCCTCATAACTCGAGGAAGCCCTGCAGAGCTTAGGAGGGATCCTCTAAAGCCGTGGTGCCCAAACTTCGGCCCTCCAGATGTTCCCCACGCTCCTTTCTCATTGGCAATCTGAGCTTAGAATTCTGAGAGTTGTGGTCCAAAAACATCTGGAGGGGGCAAAGTTTAGACACTCCTGCTCTAAAGCAATGGTTCTCAACCTGGGGGGGGGGTCGGGACCCCTGGAAGGGGGTGTCGAATGGCCATTTCACAGTGGTCGCCACGAGCCAGTAAAGAAAAAGGCACAAATGGCTTGGGTCTGGAGGAGGGGGAGAGGAAGGGGGGAGTGAGTTAGAGCTTGATAGGTTGGAGGGGATGTCAGTCAGTGGCACCGGAGGCTGCGATTGGCTGAGGGTGCCTGTGCAGGGAAGTTCTCTATGTTGGTATCTCGCTTCCCCCTTTGGGGAGATTCTTGCCTGCCAGGGTCTCCCATGTGGGGTGCAGGGTCTTTTCCAGGGAAACCCTTGTCTCTTTAACAGCATTCTCCTCCCCCATCAGGTTCCTCCATGACAAGAACAGCCCGGCATTCCTTTACTACAGGAAAAAACTGGCCGAGATGTGGAAGAAGAATCAGTGCCCGGAGGAGACGCCCCCTGCTCAGAAAGGTAGGGTGAGGCTGCGTGGATCACAGTGACGGCTCGCTTTCCCCCCCCAACATGTTTTGTATGTAAAGATAATCCCCAGCAAATAGGTCTCAATTCATTGGCTCCTTCTGTCCGAACCGTGCAGATCAAGGAAAGAGTCGCTTAGGCAGGGGACGCTGCAAAATGTAGATTTTTTTAAAAATCCAAGCATTAACTAGTTCAAAATAACACACACACACACACACACACACACACACACACACACACACACACACACACACACACACACACACACACACACACACTTCTGGCTTGGGGTTACGTCCGGAACCCAACCTTAACGCTGGTTTGTTTGCTGGTTATACACTGGGATTCTACTGGTTTACTGTTACCTTATTGTGGGTAGGTGTACCCAAAGTTGGGGCTGCTCTCTGCAGCTGTCCTGAAAAGGCAGCTGACAACAGTGGGGGGAGAAAGCAAATCTTACTTGAGAAGACAAAATAAGCATTGGCACAAGATTATGTCAGATAGAATCCGATGAGATGTTCATATCTCCGGACGGCTTGTTCAGGTCTCTAGGGCAAAATTGCAAGCATTCAGTGTGTTTAGATTTTTGACCTTCTAAAACTAGCTGAAGGCAATTCGACAGGTTTGCTTTCCCCCTCTTTTGGGACCCTTGCATGCTCAAACTTTATCTGTGTCGGGGGGGAAAACACACCCAAATAGGATCCAGCTAGTGGTTTCCCCATGCATGTCATGGAGAAAGGCGTGCAAATCGAATTGTGTTCGGGGCCCGGATCAAATTCCTTGTAACAGAGAACATTCAGGACTGGGTGGGATCTGTCCCAGAGTCCCGGATTTTCCTGCCAAACTTGAATTGATTAGAATCACGAGAGTTGGGAAGAGACCTCAAGAACCATCCAGTCCAACCCCCTGCCATGCAGGAACCCCCATCACAATGTTTCCGACAGATGAACCCATGCAGAATCTTCATTAAACAGTTTGGTGTGGACGCCGACCTGTGCATAGGTGGGCATGTATTTTCTTTTTTGCCCTAGGATTATGAGAATTGTGACTGTCGTTTTCTGTTTTATGCTTGTTCGCGGCGGGACGGAAATAAAAGGCAGCAATTTTGTTGGTTAAACGAATCCCTCTTCCCGCTTATTCCCCTCCCCTTGGGGTTCCCGGAAGGCAGGTTTAGCTTATGGCTCTTAGGTGGTGTGAAAGGGACCACCGTACTGACAAGCTGCTTAAAGTTTCACCCCCAGACGACGACGAGACCAAGGAGAGCGCCGAGAAGCTGGCCCGCTTCGTGGCAGACGGGGGCCCAGTGGCAGAAATGGTCGCCCTAAAGAACCACCGAGAGAACCGGTTGTACAGGTGAAGCTGGAAGAGATGCCCTGGGGTGGGGTGGGGGTGGGGGGGTGAAGCAGATCCTTCCCGTAGCAGATAACCTTTTGGTGGGGCACCAAGGTAAAGTCACTTGATCGTTGGACGGAATAAAAATAAGAATTTTAAAACTGCAGGGCTGGAAAGGGCCCTCTAGAGAACATATAGTCCAGCCTGGGTTGAGGAGGCCCCTGCGGGGGAAATCCAACTCCCGACCACTGGCTCTGCAGCCAAAGACCTCAACCCCAGAGCTGTCCATCGGTTCAGTAACTCCTTCCGAGTTTTGTTTTTTCAAGCAGCAGAAAACAAAAGCAAGCGATTCCCCCAGTGCAGGATTTGTTGTGTTGTTTTGAAAGGATTATCTGCGGTGACGGAGTTGTTTTGCCGATAGTCAACAAAGCAAAAAGGGCACTGCTTGTATTCCGCCCCCGTAGCACAGTGGTTAATTAATGAGGTGCTGTTTAAATTTCGGGCCTTGCGCACCGGAAAGGGAGTCCAGCCAGCGCCTTGTTGGTAAGCGGCAGTTTGCGTTTCTGCCTTGTGTGATTTCAGAAATGAGATTGTGGCCGGCGACTAACATATCAGGCCGATTTAAGTCTTGCACGTGGCGCAAGGTGCGCTGGTGTTTGCATTCGGGCGAGAAAAAGTAGGATATAAGCGGGAAAGTTGAGACCCGTGATCCTTATCAATCTTTTTCTGCACACCATTCCACGTCATGTTCCGTTTTTGGGCCTGCACAGGTTTCTGTACGAGCCCAACAGCTCCGGCTACAAGTACTACCGGGAAAAGCTGGAGGAGTTCCGGAAAGCCAAAGAGGACACAGAGGGCATGCCCCACATCCCAGAAGGTGCCTCCAAACGCAAAGCCCCGCCCGAAGCCGCCCCCTCCGCTTCAACCTCGACAGTAGCTTCTCCGGCACCGAAGCCAGTGGCCTCGTCCGGAGCCAAGAAGAAGCGGAAAAGCCGATGGGGTCCAGAGGAGGAGAAAGTGGATCTCCCTCCCCCTGAGCTGGTCCAGCAGACAGACGAACCCTTGCCCACCCCACTCTCTGGTAAATATCATAACCGTATTTATTTTCTACTTTCCTTCTTAGTCAGAATTCAAATTACAGTGGGACCTAAATGCCTCGTACAGTGGTCCCCTGCCCCGTTCATGGTTCATATACTGCCGGACCGCTATATTGCCAGACTGCAGTATATGAACAAAGGCCCCCTGGGGTAAGGGGCGGGAAGGTGTGAACGGGCCTGTAAGGGCCTTCCCAGGCCTTCTGGGAGGTCCCCCAATGCCTTCCCTGTAAACCAAAAGTCACTTCCGGTTTGCCGAAAATCTTTTCTGAGGCCTCCAAAGAAATGATTTTCCACAATCCGGAAGTCACTTCCGGTTTACCTAAAATGACTTCTGCTTTACTTCTGCTTCACAGGGAGGCCCTTTTGGCTCTGGAAGTTTCCGTAGTAAAATACAGGCTGACGGGTTGCATTAAAAGCCGCGCAAAAGTCATTTTGAAACCGGAAGAGAGGGGGAAACCGTAGTAGGCCGTTAAGAGGTTGCGGGAGGGATCAAAAGAGATTTCTGCGTGGGTTGAGTTTAGCCTTTCTGTGGTTTCACGTCCCTCCAGTCCAGGACCTGAAAGGCCTCGGGTACGAGAAGGGGAAGCCAGTCGGATTGGTCGGGGTGACTGAGCTCTCGGACGCCCAGCGGAAACAGTTGAAGGAACAGCAAGAGGTAAACTGAGGCAGGGTCAGTCGGGCTGTGAAGTGCCTCCCCCCACCCATTGCTTCCGATACCTGCACGGACCCTGTTGCCTTTTTTGTTTTGTTTTTTGCACACCCTGAATTGTGCACACCACCGTGTGCCTTCTAAGCAAGGGGATTTGCAAGGGAATTGAGGAGTTCCCCCCCCCGCTTGATTGGTTGTGATTATGACTTTGACGATGATGATGATGATAGTAATAATAATAATAGGGACAATCTTAGATCGGCAGAGCTGGAAGGAACTCTCTCGGTTATCCAATCCAGCCCCTGTTGTGGACGTTGAAGGGGGGGAAGCAGTCTAGATGGTCCTGGACCACAACTCCCACAGTCCTTTGCCATTGGAAAGACAAGGCTTGGAATTCTGGGAGCTGTGGTCCAAAACGTCAGGAGGGCCGGAGTTTGGACGTGCCTGGAAGACTGCTGGCATGGTTATTGTCAAAACTCGACCCATGCGGTTGTTGTAATGGCTTCAAGGCATCAGATCCCTATAATCGCCCTCTCCTCCCCCAGGAGGGGGAGGAATAACAATCTTAGAACAGAGAAATTAGAAGGGACCCTCTGGAGCTCATCTAGTCCATCCCCCTGTCAAGGAGTCCCCGTACGGGAAATCCGTCTGCAGCCAGGGACCTCCACCCCTGAGCACTCTAGCCGTTTGGCGAACTCCCGCTGTTTTGCCATCTTTCCGCGCCTTCTTCCGCGTAACCTCCCCTCGTCCTTTTCTCGACACCACCCCATCCCCTGACCGGGGGGGTCCCACAGATGCAGCAGATGTACGACATGATTATGAAGCACAAGCGCGCCATGCAAGAGATGCAGATCATGTGGGAGAAGACGGTCAAGGAGCACAAGTCCGGCTACGACAGCGACGAGGAGGTGGACAGCGAGCTGGGCACGTGGGAACACCAGCTCCGGCGCATGGAGATGGAAAAGACGCGAGGTACAGGGCTGGGGTGTGTGCGTAAGGCTGATGGGACTTGCAAGGAGGAAGCCCCAAGTAACTCCATTCTGGGTTTTGGTCCGAACTACAAAATTACGCCGTTCTGGGGTTTGGTCCGAACTACACAATCTGTTAAACATTTTTAAAAAAAAAAAAACAAGTAGGAGCCTCTTGTCTCTCCAACCACCCGAACCACTGCTAACTTTTCTTCTCTCGTTTTTGTCTTTTTTACCTCTGTGTTTGCTTTCCGTGCGCAGAGTGGGCGGAGCAGCTGACCCAGATGGGCCGGGGGAAGCATTTCATCGGGGACTTCCTGCCCCCGGACGAACTGGAAAAATTCATGGAGACCTTCAAAGCGCTGAAAGTAAGTCCCGGCTCTCAAAAGAACACGCAGGCTGTCTCTCTCTGGTTCTTCGTTTATTCGGCGCAGAGGTTGAACTACAGCGCTGCAGTTCAGACTCTGCTCTCACAGCCTGAATTTAATCCTGATGGGCTCAGGTTGCTGGCTCGAGATCGAATCGGCCTTGCATCCTTCTGTGGTTGGTAAAATGAATACCCAGCTCACTTTGGGTTAGTGCGTAACCTGCATAATCAAAATGCAAGATACCTATATTTTCCCACATTTTTCCAAACTCAAAATCAATTTTCACAACTGGGTGGGTTCTCTCGGCCGGCTTCCGTGGTTCAGAAGACCCTCAGTTTTTAGTCTTAACAACTTGAGACAAAAACAGAGTCTTCTGTACAGAAAAAGACTGCAAACATAATATATAAGCATTCTGCTTCTTACTTTTTGGGTGGGTTTTTTTTTTATTATTGCACCCGGCCAGCAGGTACTGCTTTCTCTTTAAAAATAAAAATAAATAAATAAATTATGTTCTGTTTGGCTCATCTTTGACCTCCAGGAAGGCCGAGAACCCGATTATTCGGAATACAAGGAGTTCAAGTTGACGGTAGAGAACATCGGTTACCAGATGCTGATGAAAATGGGCTGGAAGGAAGGAGAGGGCCTGGGATCTGACAAGCAGGGCATCAAAGCTCCTGTCAACAAGTATATTGCTTTCCTTTCCTTTCTCTGGTCTTGCCGCAGGAGAAAAAACTCCGGGGGGGGAGGGGAGTCGGAGCGAATTCTAGGCAGGAAAGACCCCTCCCCCTGCCTTGCCAGCTCTAAGGGGTGGGACGTACTGACATCTGGCTTGGCTGCGTCTCCCCCCCCCCCAAAGGACCCAGGGGATTTGACACCGGGCTGCTTTAGGACACACGGGTCTCGGGTTCGAATCTCAGCTTGGCTACGTGAGCTCTCAATGCTTGGGGGGGCGTGGAATCTGGCAGCTGTAAAAGCGCTCATTAAAAGTTCACTCCAGGAGCCATGCTAGATTCCCTGGAGTCAGGATTGACTTGACCATTGGATGGATGGGTAGACGGACGGACGGATGGATGAGCACCAGCCCCCAAACTCAAAAAGAGACCAGATGATGAATGATTATTGGATTGTTTAAATGTCCAAACGTTTACCCTCCTGATGTTTTGGGACTCCAACTCCCAGAATTCCAAGCCTGTATTGCCATTCGCAAGGGACTGTGGGAGTTGTGGTCCAAAACATCTGGAGGGCCGAAGTTTGAACATGCCTGTTAAAAAAGGATTATTTAGAACAGTGGCGTCCAATCTTCGGCCCTCCAGATGTTTTGGACCACCACTCCCACAGTCCTTTGTCATTGACAATACAGGTTTGGAATTCTGGGAGTTGTGGTCCCAAAACATCTGGAGGGGCAAAAATTGGATAGCCCTGATTTAGAAACTGCTGGGAGCTTCTTAGGGCCACCATTTGCTTTTCCTTTTGGGGAGGGGGGAAGCATTCCAGCAGCTGGATTTCACCCACGCTGATCTCCTCTGGATTAGCAGCAGTTTTTATGCTGTTGATGGGAAGACGACACTGGCCTGGGCAGTAGCCATGCTGGGTGGAGGATACTGGGCATAGTAGTTCCCCAAAACCACCACCACCACCAAACAAAACCCCTTTCCCTCTTGATCCTGGACGAGACGTCCAACTTGGCTCCTTTTTGGAAACGCAGGGGCGTGACGGCGGTGGACGGGGCCGGTTTTGGCATCGACCGCCCGGCCGACCTGACCAAGGAGGATGATGAGTACGAGGCCTTCCGGAAGAGGATGATGCTGGCCTACCGGTTCCGCCCCAACCCTTTGGTGAGCTGCGCCTTACATCTTCCCCATGTTGAATGTTTTTTTTTTAAAAAAATTGAGGACCACAGTGGGGTGGTAACCTACACAAATCCTCATCTCGCGCAGCCCCTGAACCGTAGGGTGAGTTTTCAACCAGTGAGTACGTGAAACCATAGACCCTAGTCCTGCAAATAGACCAAAAATTATATATGTGTCTATTTATTGATCTGTCAATTTATTTATTCGTGATTCTAGTGCTGATTTATCCCTCTGTTTCCTTGCAGAATAACCCCCGGCGACCCTACTACTGACTTCGCCGCGAGTTGTCCTTCCCTTCTCTCGTTCTGCGAAGCAATGGATTTGCCCGTTAACTGTGACAACTTGACCCACACTGCTTCTCCTTCCTTCTTATTTTACTCTCTTTTCATTCTATTTTTTTTTGTAGCAAAAAAAAAGAATCTTCTGTTTGAGTTATTTGCAGCCTCCTCTCCCTGCCCTGGTCAAGAACAATCTTGGCCTCTATCTAATCCTTCTAAGTCCCCCCACCCCCACCCCACCCTGCATACTCTCATTTTTTTCTGTGTACATATATATTTTTTTGACACGGTCCCGGGCAATGGAGGCGGAACCCGACAGATTTAAGTCCTAGATGTTTTTCAGGGACAGTGGAAAGGGGTGAAAACACGGGAAGAGAACCCGGGGCTCACACCTCTGGTGGCGTGGAATGGGCTCAGAAACGTTGGCGGAACAAGTTGGGCACTTCATTGCCTGCAAGGGTTCGCTGGAATGAAAGTTTTTTTTTTTTTTGCATTTCCTTGGATGAGTTTCCAGTCTAGACTGATCATTGAGCAGATCAGAACGGTCCGGAATAGTGTAAAATCACCCATTCGTTCACAAATCCGAGAGGCTACCCGTGGGACGCCGGGGGTACCCCACCAGGCAAATCTCACGGCGAGCCAGGGGTGAAAGTCTGCCGGCGCTCCATTGTCAGGATCGTTGGTGTCTTTCCAGACACGCAGCCCATCCTGGCTCCTGTCGGGGGCTGAAGACGGAGCCGTCTTAAGTCCGCTTTCGTACGGATCCTTACAGGCATCGAGGTTTGCCTGCGAAGGTCATAGGGTGTGGGGAGCGGTCAAAAAACCGGACGCCTCCAGTAGGTAGAGCCATTGATGGAAAAAAACCGGGCGTCGGCGTGCTCAATCATCATCATGCCTCTGGCATCCCTGTTTAGACATTGTCAGTCTCGAGGCCCGTTGCGAACGCCCAAACTTGTGTATTATTATTATTATTATTATTATTATTTTCGAAAAGGCTTTTCTGGGATGGTTTGTGTGTGTGTCTGTGTGTGGTTATTGTTTTAACGACGAACCGTAGAGTTAATGCTTTGGGCTTCTTCAAAACCTAGTTCAATAAAGTTAGAGAAAGAAAGGTTAAGTCCACGTGAACGCACCCAAATTTCATCTGCGCTGCTGCTGCTGCTGCTGCTCCGTGCAGGTGGGCGCATCACCGGAGCCGTTGGCGGCCTGCTGCCCGAGGGGAGGAGCCGGGCTCCGGACGTGTTCCTCCCGTGGCTTTTAAAGACACCTACCATCCCGTGTTGTGATTCCACCAGCCACGGCCTCCTTGTGGGCGTGAGAGAGACACCAGAAGCAGCTGAGCTGGCCTTCACGCCCGCAGGAGAGGAGATGCATCCAAGGACATCTGTTCTGATCTGTCATGGCAGGTGCTCAGCGCCCAGACTGGCACCAAGTTGTAGGGTTAAGATGTTTTCCCGATTTGATGGGGAGGGGGGAGAGAGAAAGTTGGGCTGATGGGGTTGGATGGGTGCTTTTGCCTTTAGGTTATACAGGTAAGAACCCACCATGGAAATGGGAGAACAGGGAGGGGGAGGGCGGTGGAGGGGGGCAGCCATTGAGATTGCGCTGGGTAGGGGAAGGTATTGAACGTTGGACTGGAACATGCCCGCGTAGGAGAAGAGAGGTTAGATATCTTTATCCCCTCTTATGGTTCTACCCTTAGCCAGAAGGAACCAGGTGACCATATCAGCGAGCCCATGAGCCACACGGTGCTGTTGTTGAACATCACGTCCGTACAAAATGAGATTGCTCTCATCCTGGATGTCATACTGGATGAGGGTGCTGACCTGGCATGTATTACTGAGACTTGGGTGCGAAATGAGGTGGGGTAATCCCCCTCCCAGCTATGTCTGGCTGGATATTCAGTCCAGCACCAGTGTCAATTTAAGGTTCAGGGAGGGGGAGTTACTATAGTCCATCGGAGTTCTATCTCCTTGACCAGGTTTCCTGTCTCTTTGGGAGAAGGTCTAGAGTGCCTGTATTGTGTGTTGAGCTCACGAGACAGAGTGGGGTTTTTTTTTTTGGTGTACTGCCCACCCTGTTCTGTACCAGTGGTCTCCCTGCCTGAGCTGATGAAGGTAGTCTCAGACCTGGTGTTGATGACCCCCCCCCCAGATTGTTGATACTGGGGGACCTCAAAATCCATGCCAAAGTGGCCTTAAGAACCTAAGAAGAGCCCTGCTGGATCAGGCTAAAGGCCCATCTAGTCCAGCTTCCTGTATCTCACAGCAGCCCCACCAGATGTGTCTGGGAGTGCATGAGACTAGATCTCTGTCTCCTGATACCACTCCCCTGCATCTGGCCCTTGAAGGACCCTGGTTTTAAGCTTGGAGATGACACATCTCCATCATCGTTTGTCACCTGTGATGGGCTTTTCCTCCAGGGATCTGTCCAATCCCCTTTTGAAGGCATCCAGGCCGGATGCCATCATCACCACATCCTGTGGCAGGGAGTACCACAGACTTAACAACACACTGGGTAAAAAAAAAATTCTTTCGTCTTTTCTTACTCTCCCAGCCCTCAATTTGAGTGGAACTCAAACTCCTCCCTTGAAGGGGGAGGTTCAGGACTTCATGGCCATCATGACGACCACAGGACTGTCTCAACATGTCACAGACCGGGACTGGAGGGGGGTGGTTTAGATGTGATGGGGCTGGTCTTAACCCCATTGTCATGGTCAGGCTACTTCCTGGTCAAGTTTTGGTCTATTAGCTTCTTCAACCCTCTGCAAGCGAGGGAGATCCATTAAGATCCGCCCTTGGAGACTAATGGACCCCGATGGTTTCCTGAAAGCTCTGGGGGATTATCCGTCTGATACGGTCGTGGCACACCTGTCGAAGCTTAGGTTGCCCTATGCGATAGGAAAATGACCCAGGCAGTTGACTCGATTGCACCTAAGCGTCCTCTCCTCTCCCTTTATGCAGAGCCTGGAGAACTCCCCGGTACACATGTGAGTTTATTTATTGATTTATACAACTTCTCTGCGGGAGGGGAGACAGCTGGAGAGCAGGTGGAGAAAATACCACTCTGAGTCTGTTCAAGCACTGCTTAGAACTCATGACTGAGCCTCTTTGATGGCGAAACGGCAATGTTTCACCCATCGTATTTCTTCCTCGGAGTGTCGCCCACCGGAGCTGTTTCCGGTAGTCCGGGATCTTCTTCAACCTGGAGACATGGTGGATGGAGATCCTGGACCACTCCTTGTCTTGCTGTGATGGGTTTGCTGTCCACTTGGAGGGGGGGGGAACCGCTCAGATTCGCGGTGAATTGGACTCCACCATTGGTGCAAAATCAAAGGACGTGTCCAGTGCGCCGTGCTTAGCTCCGGTGTTATCGGATGAGTTCTAATTGTTGAGACACCCGAGGGATGCGGGCAGGGTGCTTGGATCCATCCTCTCTACTCCCATGCCTCTGCCTTCTGAAGCCGCCGTTTTCAACAGCAGCCAACCACCCGTTTTGGGGGAGGGGGGGTATCTCGCCAGCCGCCCGAAATCTGGTGACGGGTCACAACCAGGAATCCCTGACGGTTCGGATCCTGGTGTGAAAATAAAACGCGTGTTCCCTGGGGTCTAAAGCCTGAGCTAAGCAGATCTTAATTTTATACAATTTTATCCGAAGGGCTAGTCTGATAAAAACACCTCCTAGCTGGAGCGTCTGAACCCCGCCAAGTGGCTCGCTTGACCTTATTTTGAAAACATGCAAGGTTACTTGTTACACTGTCAGCTCCTTGCTTGGATGACTTTGGAAGATTTGCAACAATCCTTGTGCGTGTATAAATATTTTCCCAGGGTGGTGGTGGTGGTGGACAAAGCTGCCTCTCTTTTTTGGGGGGGGGGGGGTTTAAAAAAAAACCACCAACCCAGTTTCATCGCCCTTTTAAGAGGATTTGCTACTTTCCTGCTTGGTGTTTTTTTTTTTCCGCCTCCTGTTTTAAAGGATTTACTTGTTCTCCCGGCTGGAATTGACCTTTGGATAGATAGATTTCACTCCTCCCTGCTTTTCTTTCTTTTTTTCCTTTTCTTGTTCCGGTGGGACAAACCCCAGCTTCCCTGGAGGCCAGATCCACGTCTGAAGCTGGGAGAGTCGCTTTGTCCCTCCACCGCCACCACCTTACCTGCACACCTTCTGCGCAAACACACATGCACACAAACCATTTCCCACGACCCGCAGTTTGACACGCGTCCGGGCGCTTCCTCCAGCCATGCAGGTCCCCACCGTTGTGGCCTCCGCGAGCTTTTCCTCGCCGCCTTCCCCGTCTGCTACCTGCTGAACAGTGTGGTGGCCCTGGAGCAGTGAGTATCGTGTGAATGCGGGTTTCCCGAAGACCCGGGTTTCACGAAGGGCTCTTTCTCTATTTCCAATCCCTGTCTCTGGCATCTCACTTTCTTCCCTTCGCTTCTCCTCTTCTCCTTACTCTCTTGGGTGGAAGCCAGTTTTGTATTTATTTATTTATTTGTATTTTTGACCTGGGAAATCAGGTGTGAGAAGTGGAGGGAGACACGTGTGCTTCTTGTAAAACGAGGGGATCTTTTAATTGCAAAACTTGTCTACTGCCAGGCTGCCCTTATATATATATGGGCTCCACTTAGCTCATCCTCCTTGGTCCAGGAGACGGAAAGATTCTGCAGACATGATCCTGGGGTGCTGCTATTATTATTATTATTATTATTATTATTATTATTATTATTATTATTATTATTATTATTATTATTATTATTATTATTATTATTATTGTAGTAGTAGTAGTAGTAGTAGTAGTAGTAGTAGTAGTAGTAGTAGTAGCAGCAGCAGCAGCATTATTAGCATTATTAGTATTATTAGTATTATTAGTATTATGAGCCAACCCCACCACCAAGCGGAATAGATGCTAAGATAATGATGTTGATGTTGATGTTGATGTTGATGTTGATGTTGATAATAATAATAATAATAATAATAATAATAATAATAATAATAATAATAATAATAATAGACTAGTGATTTGTAATACAAAACCCAGTGTAGTTATCTTGTCTGCTGTGTGATTATTATGATGATGATTAAATTATCGCACAGCAGACTACGCTGGATTTTGTAATACCAATCACTAGTCGAACGCTTCCCAAGCGTTTAGGACTACGCGATGTATCGGCGAATTATGAGGGCAGATCCCAGTGTTCGCAGATACATCACATACTGGGATCTGCTCGCATAATTTGCCATTATTTATTATTATTATTATTATTATTATTATTATTATTATTATTATTATTATTATTATTAGTAGTAGTAGTAGTAGTAGTAGTAGTAGTAGTAGTAGTAGTAGTAGTAAAGTACAGCGATTGTTATTAAATTATTCAGCTCAAGGATTGTTATTTCTGTTGAATCGTTGCTAGCATTCGGTTTTAATTGCTAGTATTTATATCTGTCATTTCGCCCAAGGAGCTCAAAGGATCGCCTGGCTGATAGCGTTCCTCTCACAACAACCTTATGTGGTAGGACAGGCAGGTTTTACCCTCGCCCAGCCCGTGAGTTTGGTGGCCTATAGTTGCCGTACACACACACAATCACACACACACATACACACATGCCCCTTGTCGTCGTAAGAGATTGTGAATCAGCCGTTTGCTTTGGCTGCTGATGGGATGAAAATGAAGCTTTATCAATTTATGATCATTTCAGAGTGGCAGTGCAGGAAAGGGTTCCTAGAGGTCATCCAGTCCATCCCCCCGTCAAGGAGGCCTTTTGGGGGAATCGAACTCCCAAACTCTGGCTCTTGAGACCCCAAACTCATACCAATAAACGTAGAACTTGTGACCCCGAAGGATTGGCCGTTCCCAGGCCAGCAGAGCGAATGGTTAGAGCCTCACGGAGTCACTCCTGCTAGGTTTTTCCGCTGAGCTCCGCCCACGTTTCTGCTCCGGCAGGTAAAGATCGGAGCAAAACCCGGATCCTCCTTGATTTCCCTTAGAGAGGGGATCTTTTTTTTTCCCCCTTGATCACCTGTCGTTGACCGGTCAACCCGGCCAGTGTGTGTGAAGACGTTCTTTCATTGATCGGTGGCTCCGTTTGTCACTCCTTCCATGCGTGCGATAACGGGGATTTGATTCAATTCCGGGCTTTGAACTCTGAACGGCTGGCTCCAGCGTGTGAGACCAGACGGACTTTGACCCCAGACGGGTGTCAAAAGCTCCGGCTGGGACAGGGCGATGCATCAGCAGCATCCCCGAGGACGGGCCCCACCTTTTGCCCTGGGACACCTGACGACACACGCCTCGCCCTCGCTGGAGGGCAGCCGGCCGACGGATGCAAGCAAGCGGGGCTTTAAAAGCCACTAAAACTACAAAAGTCTAAAATAAAGCAAGAGGGAGCTTCCTTCTCCAGCTGCAGTCTACCCCGGAGATGGTGTTTTGCTGCCTTGCATTGCACGGGTTGTGGTGGGAGTAGTGGGGGTTATCTTCAAAACCTGCCACCGCCAGGGGTGATCTAGGGATGAGAAGGACTCCATCACCCATAATCCTGTCACCCACACACCCCGACACCTACCGCATCAAAAAGGAGCCCGTCTTGGACGGCAGTGATGCCGTGTGTGTGTGTGTGTGTGTGTGTGTGTGTGTGTGTGTGTGTGTGTGTGTGTGTGTGTGTGTGTGTTGTGTTGTGGCTGGCAAGTTCTGGAAGTTTTTAGCTTAAAATAATCCGGTTTTTAGCATGCAAAAATGTGGGTTAACCGTCCTTCTAAATATTTACATGCCTGGATCCTATAATTAACCCCCTTCTTTTTTTTTTTAATCAACCCCCCTCAGCCCCGTGGCCATCATGTCAACCGGTTTCGCCGTCTTAGTCCTTCTGTTTGCGACGATCTACCTCCCGTCCCGCTCCCGGGACCCTCTGTTTTCCGGTAAGGGGTGGTGGTGGTGGTCCTTTCGTGTTTGCATCACATTTTTGTTGAGTCAAGTTTAGGGATGGGGAACTTGTCAATTAAACCCCCCCATTGCTTTGTTCCAGTCTTCATGGTTCTCTCCTTCACGTCGGGGATCAGCGCCATTTTTGCCCTGGAACACGACGGATATATCAGTGACTTTATAGGATTTTATATGAGAGAGGTGGGTCCGTCGGCAGAGGCCTGGCCTGTGCCTTTTATTTTCCCCTTCGGAGAGGTGTAAGAGGAGTCCACCTTGACCATGCCAAATGGGGGGGGGAGGGGAGAAGCTGCTTGAGCCGGGGGTGCCTTGGCCGCACATCCGCTCCGGGTTTGGGCGCGAACTTTGCAAGCACTTCCCAAGTTGCCCCCCCCCCCCCACACACACACCAGTTTAGCTGCCTACGCTGATGTGTCGAGAAGGCATCAGGAAATGGGAAGGAGCCTTGGAGGTCATTTAGTCTGACCCCGAGCATTCCATAAGACCTCTGTATCCGTAGGAGCTAATAGCGGTCCCTATCAATTGCGTGGTCTCTCCCTCTAATGGCCAGTTCTGGTCAATACACCATTTGAAATACAGATTTTGCATTTTATTTTTAACATTTCCACAATGTGGTTAAATGAATCAGTTGATACTGATTCCCCGTGGATAAGGGGATCTTACTGCATTCCCTCCCCCTCCCATTATTTTTCTATTAGGAGCCGTATCTGACCACAGCCTACGGGATTATGATGTGCTATTGGGACGCGGTAGTTCACTACGCCCTCTACCTTGCCATGATCGTGGCCATCAGTGAACGGTGAGGCAGGGGAGCGCGGAGTAGTGGGAGGGTTTTTTTCTCTCTCTCAGAGCCTTAGACAAAGCCTAACGGGCAGACAATCCAACAGGGGCAGCTTTCTTGCGGCAGCTTATCGGTGAGAGGTTTACCTGCCGGGCTGCCCTTGAACAGCCCTAAAGATTTGACCACCGGGAAAGGAAGGAAGAGAATCATCATCAAATAAACGTCAAATAAATAGAGTAAATCAACTAAAGCCTCCTTAGATGACAGCAGTTTACCCCTCCAAGTTGCCCCACTGCGTTGCCCTTTCAAAAACCTGTTCAATGCATTTGAAATATCCCTAATGCATTATTTTTAGGGGATTAAAAAAGGAGGACGAGTGGAATTTTGTGCATTCACTCCATCCTCTCCCATATTCAACGTCGTTAGTAGCTCTGATCTGATTTTGTGGCGAACTGGTTAGGGGTACCAAAATCCCCTGGTACGGCCCCTTAAACGGCAGCAGTACAGGCCCGGATGGATCGGGAGTGGGGTGGTGTTCTCCAAAATGTTAACCCTCCCTAGCTCTGAAAAATTAAGGTTGGAGGAAGGGACGGGGGAACTAGAACCGTGGAAAAAGCCGTGAGCGGGCTAAAAGACTGAGCCCAATCGCTCGCCGCTGCAGATTTTTTTTGTTTTGGTTGCAGCGTCTCCTGCTAACGGCAGCCTCCCCTCCTGCAGGAAAAGTTACCGCAACATCGGTCTGTATTGGGTGGGCTCGCTTACAACGAACCTGATGGTTTTCATGCTGGGAAACCTGATGGGTGAGTGACTCGCGATGGCCCAGCTTCTCGACCACACCTCTAATCCGGCACCTCCTGGGCGCTAAGTGCGGTCTCTCTCCCGCAGGGAAGTACGGCTCCGAGATCCGGCCATCTTTCCTGCTCAACGCCCCGTTCCTCATCGTCCCGATTTGGGCTGCCCCCCGGATCTTCGCTCAGCCGAAGGACTTGCCCCTGGTGACGGCGGATAAGGTAGAGCCCCTGTATCCGCAGGCTGTCGCATCCGAGCCCCACCTCGGATGCTGAAAACTGCTGATAATAACAAACCCGATCCTTCTCATGGTCTAGGTTGGGACACTGCATTGCAGAAATGCACTTTTAAAATAGACAGTCCTATTCATAGCATGGTCCTTGCTGCCCTCTAGTGGCCGGGTCTGCTAATTACATCACTGAAATAGATATTTTTGTATTTATTTATTTTTTTGAAATCCTTTTAATATGACGCCGTTTGTGCTATCAACCTGAGAGTCAACAACTTAACTTGTTCCCCCCCTGGGTCTGTTTTGCTTCGCTCTGGGGCAGGTTACCAGCGAGCAGAAGAAAACATTGCTCCAGCGGCCATTGGATTTGGGACTGGTGGTCTATCTCCTCTTTGCTGTGGCCTTCACCCTCTTCCGTGGACTAGTAAGTGCAGGGAAATTGGTAAAAAACCCAAAGAAAATAAAATTCAACAGGAACCCCCCCCAATGGATATATTCCAAGCTCTGGAAGATTAGATAGATAGATAGATAGTAGAGATGGGCACGAATCAGAAAAATGGCATTTCGTTTGTCGTTTGTCATTTGGAGTGTCCATTTCGGTTCGTTTCCGTTTTTGCAAATTTTTGCAAAAAAATCGTTTTCGTTTTCATTCGTTTCGTTACCATTTCGTTACCATTTATTTCAATTTTTTGTGATTTTTTTTAGGATTTTAAGCAATTCACTCATATTGCAGTAACGGAAACGAAACACACGACAAAAATTACGGTGTTTCTGTTCGTTTCGTTTCATTTTAGAGACAAAATTCATTTGTCGTTTCTTTACGTAATGAAACAAAAAAATGGAAATGGAAATGAAAAATTGTTCGTTTCGTGCCCATCTCTAATAGATAGATAGATAGATAGATAGATAGATAGATAGATAGATAGATAGATAGATAGATAGATAGATAGATTAGGAAGGAAGGGAGGGAGGGAGGAAGGGAGGGATAGATAGATAGATAGATAGATAGATAGATAGATAGATAGATAGATAGATAGATAGATAGATAGATAGATAGATATTGGGATTTTTCTTTCAATATGCCTTCAGACCACGGATAAATGAATCTGCAGATAATAATTCTGCAGATAAGGGGTCCGGTTAAATTTGTAAAAAAGTTAAGCTGTTCTTTAACTTTTTTGCTGGCGCAGGTGGTTTTGGAGTGTCCGGCCAATGCCTGCTTCGACTACCTCTACCAGCATGAACCTTATTTGCGTGATCCGGTCGCCTACCCTAAAATTCAGGTAAGCAGGGCCCCTTCGGTTTCGGCATGGTCGAGGGTGATCCTCTTGGAGGTAGCGTGGCCTAGTGGTTGGAAAGCCACCCTCGGTGTCCCCTGGGCTGTTCATCGGCAGCGGTATAGCCTCCGGGTTGCCAGCTCGCCTGAAAATCGCGTCCAATAAGTTGACAAAGCCCTTGTTAACAACGAGCCGGTCCCTTATCTTTCTCTAAGCTTGGTCTACCTCTCCAGTCTGTTGTGGAGAGGTCCAGACTTAGCTCCTGTAATCACAGAATCGTAGAGTTGGAAGGGATCTCAAGGGCCATCCAGTCCAACCCCCTGCCATGCAGGAACCCTCATCACAACATTCTGGCCCATAAATGTGTAAAAGGAACCTAAAGGACCGTAGTTTGTTCGAGTTAACTGAACCACACCAAAATGCGTTGAAGGGCATGAAAGAAGTCTCTTTCCTTTAAACTGTCAGCATTGCTATCTCTGCTCTAATGAATGCTTGGATAATAGAAGGGTTTTTTTTTTAATCCCTTCTCTTTCTTTTGAAGATGGATCCGTTTTGGTGTCTAAGTTTGAACGCATTTATTTATTTAAAATATTCCGATCCTGCCTTTCTCCCCATTAACGCCCATTCATCTCTCCCTTCCTCTGTGCTTGCTTCTAGATGCTGGTGTACCTTTTCTATACCCTGCCGTATTACTGCCTCTGCATCTACGGGTTGCTCCGGCCCGGATCCACCTGGATGCCAGATTGGGCCCTCGTTTTTGCCGGAGCCATCGCTCAGGTAACATGGCTGCGTTTCTGAGTTACAAACCAAAACAACAGCCTTAGTTTTAAAAAACCGGGGGCCTGCAAGGGGCTTTCCAGTCTCCCAGAGGCCCCAAAAGTGCTTTCTAGTGATCTGGAGGTCACTTCTGGTTTAGCGGAAGTCACTTCCGGTTTGCGCGGAAGCACTTTTGGGGCCTCCGACGGGCCTGGGAAGGCCTTCCCTAATTACCCCTGGGGGGGGCTTTATTTCATATACTGCTGACCCACGATATACCGGGACTGCAGTATATGAACCGCGAAAGGGCGGGGGACAACTGTACTTTAACAATGTATCATAAAATCCCAAGAAATTACGCCCATCATTTGCATGATTGTCTAATCATCTTCCTTCCTTCCTTCCTTCCTTCCTTCCTTCCTTCCTTCCTTCCTTCCTTCCTTCCTTCCTTCCTTCCTTCCTTCCAGGGTCAGGTCTCCCACATTGCCTCGTCTCTTCACCCCCGCACTCCATTCCCGTACCGTACGCCCGACGGTTCCTGGTGGATTTTTGTCCTGTCCAACACTCTCTACACCATGGGGCCACATTTCCTAGCCTACCGCTGCCTGTGGAGCCCTGCCTTTTTCTCTTCCTCAGTTCCCCTTGACGAAAACAAGAAGACTCAATGAAACTGCACCGTAAAGGCCTGTGCTGTGCCCATAGTCCCGGCCCCACAGCGTGACCTTGCTTCCTTATCTAGACGAGTTTTTACTTAGGGGCGGGATGAATATTCCAGCCAGGTCCCTTGCCTTGTGTGTCCGTTTGGGCCGATGCCACGCCTCCGGCACTCTAGCCTTGTGACTGCGCGAAAAATGTCGCTGCACAAAAATGATCCTTGGGGAGGGGGGAGACATACACGTGCAGAGCAAGCAAAGAAGAGATAGGAGCAACCTGACGTCTCCTTCTGATTTTCCAAATCTCCGCAAACAAAGCAACAGCTGCCAAGTTTTTGTGCCACCTTCAGTTATTTCGGCAAAATCTCAACTGTTGGATAACTCCGTGGCTTTGATTTCTGGCTGTGAAGCCAGAGGGTGCAAGTTCGAATCTTCCCACTGGGCATCCTTGAGAGGGTCTGGACTGGATCGTGGCAGTTCCCTTTTAGGTCTGCCCATTCGCAGATTATTATTAGGATGTCATCAATATGAAACACCCCCATACATAATTTTGCCGGCAGGGAGAGGCAGATTTGCGGCTCCTCATTCTCGTGGAATGATATAAAGCAAAGCAAAGCAAAGTTTTCTGCTTATATACCGCCCCATACTACTTCTGGGCTGCCTAATTACAGTGTGCTACGTATCTACTATTAGATGCCCTAAGTACATCCGATCTCGTCTGATTTTGGAAGCTAAGCAGGGTCGGCCATTGCTAGTCCTTGGATGGGAGACCACCAGGGAATACCAGGTGGTGTTGGCACCTGGAGTAGGAATTAGCAAGCCACTCCAGTATTCCTGTCAAGAAAAACTCTGTGGACACGGGGTCACGAAGAGTCATTCACAACTGTAACGACACAACACACACACATGCAGACTACACAAATAAGTGAGAATACACAGGTTCTTAGTGGATTTTCACTGGCCTTTTCAACTTTCTGTGTCTGGTTTCCATGGCGTGGGCGAATCTGGCTTGAAACTGGATCAAGCGGATTCTTAGTTACAGGAAAAATGGGGGAATTATAGCAATGCATATAAAGGTACTTGGATATATCTGCAAAGTTGTGACTGAGTTTTTTTTTATAATGAGATGATTTGGATGGGTAGAGGAACCCCAACACTTTTTAAGGCAACCCGCAACCTAGTGTTCACGGTCCCGCACCGCGGGCGATGCTGCATTCGGGAAACAGGGTCCGGTTTTATAAATCGATCGGCGGGCGTAACTTGAACACGTCATTGATAAAATAAAGATCAATTTGTATATGACTCCAGAACAGGTTCCTCTTTCTGGGCCGAATCGCTTGGCCTTTCCTATAAACGTTATCGAGTTTTTTCAGAGACCACAGAAAAGATCTGATGACCCTTAAAATATTTCCCCCATTTTATTTGGTGGCAGCTCTCTCCCTGATGTGAGTTTGAAATGTCTATACCCCGATAATGGCGTCCTCACCCTCACCGACTACCGGGGAACAGGATGGCACTTGAAGATCTAAATCGGCATGCAACGTGTGTGTGTGAGAGAGTCCCCCTCCCATTGAATTATGGGATTTCAGAGTCCCAAAACTTTGCTTTCCTGCCTGACAGGTATTCCGGGCCCAGGCCATGGAGGGTTTTATAAACTAAAATCAAGACCTTGAATCTGATCCGGGATAACCCCTGTGCACCAACCCTCCACTACAGCAGCGCCCCGATTTTGCTGGGAAACATTTCGGAGCGGGTGCCGAAAAATAGAGAAGCGTTGGAGGCGATGCATTGCCTGGTTCTGGGAAACGCACCCCATAAATACATCTAAATAGGCCTTCCTGGGGTGGGTGGGTTATGTAGTACTTTCGGACAGCGGATAAGTGAATCAGCGGATATTGCTTCTGGGGATGGCGCAGGTGCTCCGGAACCTGATTCTTTTTTTGAGAAAGCGTCAGGGGTGTCATTTGCGCCTGTGACCTCTGTGCTGTCCCTGATAACCTCCCCCAGGACGATGCAAAACGGTATTTCATCTCCTCGTCCTCTCTCCTATGTCCCCTGGACACCCACGCAGGGTCCTGCTGGATAAAGCTCACCAAGATCTCTTTCCTGTCCCAAATGCCACCCGTCTCTGCGGATGATGTCAGGGGGTAATGGACCTCGCCGGGCACCCGAACCGTCCCTGTATCGACAGCTCGGGTGCCAGGTTCACGGCTCTCCGTGGGATCCCCCTCTCCTTGACCTTAAGTTTTTAATTTCTCTCCATCCTTTCGGCTTCCCTTGGCTGGGATCCAGAACTCTGCAGCGCTGCTCGCGGGCGAGAGGTTCGCCTAGAAATCGACAAATCCTGGTTGAAAATCCATCTGCTCCTTTTTGCACCCTCCCCTCCTCCTCCAGCCCTCAAATTTTTGATCCTAAATGCAGTCCTGCCTCCCCACTGCGGGCCCGGGATGCAGCAGCATCACCGATCCTTGCCTTAAAGGATTCTGAGCATCCTCTATCATCCTCTCCGTTCTCCTCCTGGCATCATCTCTCTCTCTCTCCCCCCCCCCTCCTCCTTGCCACTCGGAGTTTGCTGACTAAGCTGAGAGGGGGATCCTTCAGGTCCAAGAGAAGCGAACAGACCCAAAGGTTGCAAAAAGGCAGGAGAAGAGAGAGAAAAAAAGAGAGAGAGAGAGAGAGAATCCAAATTATGAGCCAGCCGGATTCTTGCATGTCTCCCAGGCTCTCTCTGCTGCATCCTTGATTCTGCACCCGTCTGCATCGCTGACTTTTTATTTATTTATTTATTTATTTATTTATTTATTTATTTATTTATTTATTATTTATTTATTATTGCATCTCAACTTCAGCTGTGGCAGCTTCCTTCCAGGAGTAAACGGTGAGTCTCCTGCACGCGCACACAGCAGGGGGTGCATTCTAGGTGTGTGTGTGTGTGTGTGTGTGTGTGTGTGTGTGTGTGTGTGTGTGTGTGT
The DNA here is from genome assembly GCA_029282475.1 of Phrynocephalus forsythii. NCBI lineage: Eukaryota > Metazoa > Chordata > Lepidosauria > Squamata > Agamidae > Phrynocephalus > Phrynocephalus forsythii. The sequence goes on from JAPFRF010000018.1 coordinate 9,404,140, forward strand.
GTGTGTGTGTGAAATGTGTGCATGTTTTGTTTTTTTTTAAAGATGGGTTTCACCTTGAGAGCTCACCGGCTCTGTGGCGCAATGTCCGAGGCTAGGATTAAAAAGGGCAGGAGGAGCGTGGCCCAGAATTAAACATAAAATAAAATAAGACCTCAGGTGGTCCAGGAGCTGTATATCCCATCATAAGATGCTCCTGTTAGGAGGACCACAACGGAGCAGAAGAAAAGAACAGAAGGTTGCCTGCAGGGTTTTGAGTTTGCAAAACTCTCTCTTAGCAAGGCTCCGGGAGGGGGGCGGTGGAAAGTGGAGATTGCAAAAGAATCCGGAGCCTGTATTTTGGAATTATAGAGGGGGAGGCTAAAATCAGCCCTTTTAGAAATAAATAAATAGAATTTTCTAAAAACGCAGCTGGAGCCGGGATGCAGCAGTACTTTGCAGCAGGCATCGGGGAGGGAGGATGATGGGGAGGTTAGGAGGATAATTGCAACACACACCCCCTTTTTTTTTTTGGTCTGCAGAGGGAGAAGGCTTGTGCTGTTAACCCTTTGCCGGCCTGGTATAGAGAGAGGAAACAACTCTCTTTTTTTAGTTGCTGTGAGTTTTTCCCGGGCTCTTTGGCTGTGTTCTGGATGTCAAAGGAAGGGAAGACTTCCAGAACACGGCCAAAAAGCCTGAAAATAACTCCCCGCAACGATCAGATCCCATCCATGAAAGCCTTCGAGAATACATTACACCCCTTGTTGTTCCTCCGGGCAGCCATCTGGCCTAGGGTTGAGAGTCACCGGTTGGGGTTTGGAAGACGTGCTTGCCGCCCTCCCCACCAAATCTAGATTTTTTTGGGGGGAAACCAGCCTTTCTTCCCCATAGACTGGTCTACCTTACAAGGTCGGTGTCACTGGGGGACCGGCTTGGCCTGTGTGGTCCGAGCCGCAGCTTAAGTAAGGTGCTAGTCCTCATTGCCCCATTTGTATCGCTTTAAAAAGCCAATTTACATGGAGAGAGGACTAATTTGACATTTAAAAAAAATGAAAAAGAAAACACCAAAAAAATTCAAAGCGGCCTTGTTATAGAAAATCGGGTCATACTTTCCCCCCTGTCCTTGCAATTCTAATTATCTGCTAATTTCCCCAGCCTGTTTGCAGCCTTGTGGAGTGGGGGGGGGGAGGCCTTTCTCCTCATTGCTTCTTTGGCGTTACGCTTTAAAAATAGAGACCCCTGTCTCTTCCACCCTGAAAAAAACCCTTGGAGAACTCCTTTTATTTTAAATTATTCTCTCTCTCTCTCTCTCTTCTAATTGTGTTGTTGACAAGTGCCTTTTGTGCCTGGACTCTAGCTGAATTTTTCTCCAACCCCCCCCCCCGGGCGAGCTGCGAGGTTTCTGCTCCTTAACAGGGGAATTCGAACTCAGGTCTCTGAACCACGCTCTCTACCCACTACACCACGCTTCCTTCCCTTTCCCTTCTTTTGAGGAAATGCTAAGCAACACAGGGCAAGGTTCCCTGGACAGCCGATGCTGCCATCCACAAATATTCACGGCAAATAAAATCAAATTGATGGATGGGTTTCTCCCGTTCGTGCTTGGCGTTCCTAAAATGCCAAACAACCACCACCCCCTCCCAGTCTCCTGCAAACTCGTTCCAGTAAACCGCATTCCCCCTTTCTTTCTTTGCCTTTGTTCACTATTATTTTTCTCTTCCTTCGTTCACTATTATTTTTCTCTTTTCTTCCTTATGGCCCCTTAGGATTTCAGAACTGGAAAGGGCCACCCTGAAGGGCATCTAGTCTGACCCCACCCAGCCTCATGTGAGTTGGGAATTGGCAACCCCCTCTCTTTTCTTTCCCCTTTCCCCTCTAGATGTTCCTGCATCCGCTCCGGGTTTTCATCCCAATGGCCCTTCTGATGCTGTCCGGCCGGGAGGTGTCGACTCAGAAAGGACGCAAGAAAGTCATTCACGTCTCTGGTGAGGATGGGAGGTCTTTCCACCACCACCCCACTCATTTGGGTCAGCGGTCAGGATGCAAGGGGTGTTATCGCCCAACCGGAAGGGCTGGAGCAATGGGAATTGTAAAGTTAGGCCCCTGTATCCACTGATGTACTTATCTGCGGTCTGAAAACAGATGAAGTGAATTAAAAAGGGCAGGAGCGTGGCCCAGAATTAAACATAAAATAAAATAAGACCTCAGGTGGTCCAGGAGCTGTATATCCCATCATAAGATGCTCCTGTTAGGAGGACCACAATGATATTAAAAGAAAAAGTCTAGAAACGCAGAATACGTTTCTAAAGACGGAGGCACCACAAGTGACCACTAGAGGGATCCAGAGACCATCCGATGCAGAGCGTTCCCTGTTATCTGCATATTTCAGTATCCGCGGACAAGCTTGGGTATCCCCCAAGGATACAGGGGTCCTATTGTATTCCAAGACAGCTGGGTAAAGGCTTCCAGTTTGAGAAGGCAAAGATATTACCATCCCAGAGATGAAGTGAATTTACTTGTATTCCTGGGTATTCTGGGGTTAGACTTGATGACCTTATAGCACCTTCCAGTTTCTCTGCTCTGTGGTTCTACTTGGCAGTGCCTGGACTGCTGCAGCCTGAAGGACAGAAAAGAAAGGCAAGGAAGAATCCTTCCCAAACATAGAGACTTCTCCCCCAGCTGAGATAATCGGCACTAGCAAACCCAGTTCCCATAGCAAAAATTGCAATTCCCCCTCAATTTCAAGGGCTCAAGTGCGGGTTAGAGCCTAGGAGCTTTGCAGGCGTGAAAAGTTGGCAACCCTGATTCGACCCTCACACAATTTGGAAACCCCCAGGGAATCAAGCCCTTGTTGTTGTTGTTTTTTAAGTGTAGTGCTCCAAATTTGGAGGGGTTTAGCAATCGCTAGAACGGGCCACACGGAAGTTCGGTTTTCTCCAAATCAGAATCTTTTTTTTAAAAAGTCCCTCTTTTTTTGCCAGGGCTGGTTCAAAGTTTGTGATTTAAAAAAGATAAATAAAGGAAAGCAAAATACTCTTGACAAGAAACGAGGTGCAAGGTACACGGAGGTGTAAGAGGTTCAATTTTTTTTTTTTAGGAGCAGCGTTGGCAGGTTGCAATACTTGTAAAGGGACGGTAGGGGGAGTGCTAAGCTTAGAAATGGTTGCCAAAGGCCCAGGAAGATGGACCCTAGTTTAGGGTCTTCTTCTGTAAACTTTCCCATACAGAAGGTTGCAAGTTCGGTTCCCGACATCGTCAGGTAGGGCTGGGACATACTCACTCATACTCCCCCCCAAATTGTGGAGGGAGCATAGGCGAAGGAATCTTTTATTGTTTCCATCCTGCATAGGAAATACCAACAAATAAATCCCAATAAATAGTCATTGTTTTTTAAAACGATTAGAAATGCAGCGTTGATTAATTAGTTAATTAATTTACAGTATATTTATCCCGCCTTTTTCTTTGGAAAAGGACCCAAGGCAACATACGGTCCAGTCCAATTAAGACATGTTCAAGTATTGAGAGCAGGGAATTGAGGGACATCTTACCGCGTTAAAAGACAACATTAAAGCTACATGACAACGCGAGCCGTTAAAGAGAGAATAAAAATCCCATGTAATCATGCATGGTATACCATCCCAAAGTTATGGGGGAATACAGTGGTACTTTGTAAAAAGGAATTAATTCATTCCAAATGAAATTCTGTTACGCAAATTTTCCTTGATACAAATTTCCCATAGGAAGGCATTGAAAACAGAGTAATCCCTAATCGCAACCATTTTTATGTTGTACGGATTTGCCCCATAGGCGATTCTGTTAAGCAAATTTCCCCTATCTCCAGATTGTTTTATGTTGTACAGATGTTATGTTATACGAACAGTTTGTTATACGAGGGTCCGCTGTACTGAAAACTCCTCATCGTGATTAAGGAATGATGATAATGGGTGACGTCCCAAACGCTGCTAATGAGTGACGGGAAGCCATGGCATTTGAGGAGTAGTTTTCTAAGTGTAGAAATCCCTCCATATTGGGAACGTGGCAGCGGTGTTCTGTGTTCGAATCCTGGGCTGCTAAACAATTCCTTTCTCTGTCCAGAGGATGACAGTGGGGCGGTTGTGGTCCAGACGGCACCCGGGAAGGTGGTCACCCACCGGGGTGGCACCATCATCCTCCCCTGCCGGTTCCATTACGACGCCTCCGCCCACGACGCGGACGAGATCCGGCTGAAGTGGACCAAGGTGGTAGACCCACTGTCCTTCAAGGACGTCTTCGTGGCCATGGGCCAGGAGCGCCGGGCCTTCGGGAGCTACCGAGGCCGGACGGCCTTGCAAGCGGACGGCGCCGGCGACGCCTCGCTCGTCATTCGGAACGTCACCCTGCAGGATTACGGGCGTTACGAGTGCGAGGTGACCAACGAGCTGGAGGACGATGCCGGCATGGTGAAACTGGATTTGGAAGGTGAGTGGCGGGGCTCGTTTTGAGACCGAGGAGTGGAACGAGACCGTCATCTCCATGGCCTTATTTCTCAGGGTGATTGCGAATATCAGAAGCTGTGGATGGGTTGCTCTCATCTTTTAAAAGACTCGAGCTGTGTTTTTCTGGCTTTTGTTTGCGTGTGCTTGGTTCCTGACCCAGAAAGGACACTTGTTTTGCGCAGTGACAGTTTTTTCAAGTTCTTCAGACGTTTAGAGGCCTAAAAAGAAGAACTGAGTCATGCTAAGATGACTGATACCCAAGAGAATGAGGAATTTATCTAGCGTTCTTACAACTCCTTATATAGAACAGCAAAACAGAAATGATTGAATGGAGATGGAGCGTTTGAACATTAGACATCAGTTTGGAAACCTGTGATCTACCACCCTGGACTACAAGTCCCACCATCCCCTAGCCAGCATAGCCAAAGAGGAGTGGTGATGGTTGTGGTTACCCCTCCCGAAATCTGAAGGTCAGGGAATAAGGGAATTAATTTGACCGAGCCCTGGATGGAGGAAAGCTGTCTTGAAATGAGTGCAATGGCTCCAAAATCCAAATAATTCAGTGGATGACCGTCAAAGTAATTATTTGGACTTTTGAGAGGATCTGAGTACAGGAAATATGGGGGAAAGACCTCGGGCAGGCTTAGGATATAAAGCATCACTTCCCCCCGGAGAGACCAACCCCTCTGTGTTGAGGAGGTGTGCGAATTTCTCTCTCTCCCATCTTGTTGGGGTGTTTGACTCATCCGCCCGCCGCCACATCTGTCTTCCCGGTTTTTATTAGCTCTTGACAGCGAAACCTGCGGAGGTGGCCGTAAAAGTCAATAAAAGCGGGGATAAAACCCCCCAGACCTGTGAAGGCCAGGAAGGGAGGAAGGGACTGAAAAGAACAGCAGTGTCTTCTCCAGGGGAAGGGACAGGAACCGAGGCCGGCCTGGGACAGAACAAAAGTGGGAACAAATTTAGGATGGGAACGCTGCCCCCCCAAAATCCTCCGGAGAGGAGAACGGCAGAGGCGTTGACCTGGTTTGCTCTCTTCCAGGAACAGGTCGAGAAGGAGGGTTGTTTTTAAGAACAGGGAAGGGGGGTTGGTTAATTCCTAAGTGGTGGCACCGTGGGTGGGCCGCAATCTAGTCCTGAACTTGGAAGCTAAGATTCATCATCCCTGTTGTAAGGCTGTGTTTTGATTTCATCTATGATCCTGTGGTATGGATCCGTTCCGACATGTGTGACCGCCAGAGACAATCCAGCCCAAGCACCCCTCTTTCCGTTTGCCCCATCATGAAATGGCTCAGAGACTATTTTACCCGATCTTGAGCAGAACCATCCCTGTGTTGAAGGTTGGGCTTGATTAGGTTGTCCCATCCAAGCTTGACCGTTCCCAAGGGATCCACATCAGCTCGCTCCTAATGCTAGTGTAGCCGTGCCCTGAGTTCGGAGTAGGTACTGGGGTATAAACAAGCTGGGTGCTTGCGTCAGTGTGCCCCAATTCCTCTGGGTAGATCGTCAGGTTTCGAGGGGCGATTTTAATAAGGTCATGGTTTGGACGAGACACGTGCGGCGATGGCGCAGGAGACATGGATTGACCACTGTCAACGGCGAGCACCTACGGCAGCGGCTGAAGCTTCTGGCTTCCCCTCAAAATACAGGATCCAGGGGCAATCTGTCCCCAAATATTAGACCCTTAAGGGATGACAAATTGAGAACGGCCATCCCGATGATGCCCTGGAAGTGGGTTTCCCAAAGTCACATCTTCTGGGGTACTCTAAAGCCTGTTATCCCTGGATAATTGGAGTTGTAGTTCAAGAACCCACCCAGGAACTGGGCTTTAGAGAAGACTAATGGATTTTTAAATTGACTTTGTTATCCCCCCCCCTTTCTAGGAGTCATCTTTCCATACCACCCTCGCCTGGGACGTTACAGCCTGAATTACCACGATGCCCAGAAAGCATGTTTAGAGCAAGACGGGATATTGGCCTCCTATGACCAGCTGCACGAGGCCTGGTTGGACGGCATGGACTGGTGCAACGCCGGCTGGCTGGAAGACGGCTCGGTCCAGTACCCCATCTCGAAACCGCGGGACGAGTGCGGGCGCAAAGAGACCGCCATCGGGGTGAGGAACTACGGCTACCGACACAAAGAGGCAGAGCGCTACGATGCTTTTTGCTTCACCTCCAACCTGAACGGTAAGTTCCGGGGCTGGGTTTTGGCCTGACCTTTAACCAAATTGGGTCGAAGGGGCTGAATTTCATTTGGAGGGAGAGAGATTTCCTTTTCAACCCACCCATACCTGGAAACTTTCCGACGGCTCTTGAAAAGTTCGGATGAAAACCCGGAACGGACCAAGGTTGCCGAAGCGTGCCTCTCTGAGCAGCACCTGGCCTGAAGGGTCCAGGCTTTGACACCCCGCATCTCCTTGGGTTTCAGACTTTATTATGCCCTGCCTTAATCCTCCCAATTCTTTGCTAGCATGGTTGGTCATTCAGGGGACAACTGGTGGGCGTCCGAACCAATTGGTGAGAGGCCAATCAGGCTGTCTGAACCATAAAAGTGGCCATTAGGAGGAGGCTTAAATTAGCCGTGCAATTCTGTCTGATTCCAAAAAGACCCTACAAGCTTTCTACATCTCTAGAGGTGAAATCCACTTAAGTAGAACCATAGAATTATAGAATCATAGACTCATAGAGTTGGAAGAGACCTCAAGGGCCATCCGGTCCAACCCCTGCCATCGCAGGACTCCTGACAGATGGCCATCCAGCCTCTGCTTAAAAACCTCCAAAAAGGAGACGCCACCACCCTCCTTGGTGGCAGCATATTAGTCCACTGCCGAACAGCTCTAACTGTTAGGAAGTTCTTCCTAATGTTTAAACTGAATCTCTTTTCCGGTAGTTTTTTAAAAAGTTTTCCCTCCAGGCACGTAAACGTTCCCAGCTCTATGTTCCCAAGGACTCAAGTTTCCGAGTCAGATAATTTCAGGGACGGGGGGGGGGATAGACGCCAAAGGAAGCCGAATTCCATCAAGACCATCGGAGACTTTCTTTCCCATCCTAAACCAATTGGCTGCGTGAACGGCTAAGTTGGCTAACAACCGGGTACGAGTCGACCCACCGAGATGTAAAGAGAAACTTCTCTGGGATCGTTTTAGCTGAGCCGGGCAGTGCGTAAAAACCCCTGGTGCTTTCTGTATGCCGAGGTAAAGCTGGGAAAGCGAAGGAAAACCGTAAGGGAGGCAGAGATGATGGATGACCGCGTTGGGTTTGCTCCCAAGGTGTAAATTACTCTTCGCTTAGTGGGGCGGTGGGGAAGGCTCTCATTTGTGTAATCGAAAGCAGGATAAATAGTGTCAGATCCGCTCATAAAATGGAGTGCCTCTCGCCACCTCATCTATCTTGCCGCTCGGGGGAAGGCGCTTTAATTTCCCCGCATCCCCAGCCGTGGCCAAGGAGGAGGAAAGGCGGAACAGAAAGAATGGGGGTGGGGGTGGGGGTGACACAAAATATTTCCCCAAAAGACACCGCTAGCCGATAGGATAGGATAAATCACATCCCGGGAACATCCTCTCCGGATGGGAAGGTTCACAAGATGGGCTTCGGAGTCCCTCCCCGCCCGGGTTCTCCAGTGCTGAGTGCAACCAGAGAAGTCACACGGCGTTTGGAGTTAAGGGGAGGGAAAGGGTTAGGGTTAGGGTTAGGGTTAGGGTTAGAGATGGGCACGAAATGAGCAATTTTTCATTTTCGTTTTCGTTTTTTCGTTTCATTACGTAACAAAACGAAAAACAAATTTTGTCTCCAGAATGAAATGAAACGAACCGAAACAACAGAAATTTTGTCGTGCGTTTTGTTTTCGTTGCGGCAAATACATTGAACTGCAATGAATGCTAACGAGACAGCAATTTTTCATTTTCATTTTCGTTTTTTGTTTCATTACGTAATGAAACGAAAATGAAGTTTTTTTGCAAAACATTCACGAAAAATGAAAACGAACCGAAACGGACCCCCTAAACGACAAACGACAAACGAAACACCATTTTTTTTTTTAGTCGTGCCCATCTCTAGTTAGGGTAGCAGGCGATACATGGGTGTTTCGCTCTGCAGCTTGTGTGGAGGCTTGGAATGGGCAGCCGGCGTGGCAGAGCCGAATTGCAGAGATATCAAGAAACCTCATAATCACTCTTCCTCCCCCAACCCCAAGGAGCTTTCTTAGGCAGGATTTAGGGCCCTGGGAACAACGGCGGCCTCATCTCTCTCTCTTTCTTCTCCCAGGTAAGGTCTACTTCCTTAAAACCTACCGCAAGCTGAGCTTTCCCGAGGCCGCCCAGGCGTGCCAGGGGAACGGCGCCAGCGTGGCCAAAGTGGGCCAACTCTACGCCGCCTGGAAGATCCAACTCCTGGACCGCTGCGAAGCCGGCTGGGTGAGCGACGGGAGTGTCCGCTACCCCATCGTCAATCCCCGGGCACGCTGCGGAGGCCCTGAGCCCGGGGTTCGAAACTTGGGCTTCCCGGATAAGAAATTCAAGCTTTTCGGGGTCTATTGCTACCAGGAAGCCGGGCGGGCCAGCGCAGCAAAAAAAGGGGCCTGGAAGGGGAAACCGTGGCGGGCTTAGCCATGACGAGGGAACATGCCGGGTTCGAATTCCTCCACTTGGCATCTCTTTCTCCAGTTGTCCGCACCTCCTTCGGGCCTTTCGCCAGAGAAGGTTGGTGGCTCAGCCGGGCGCGAAGGACCGCACCGGCCGCACCGGACTTGCTCCGAACTTCGGGAGCGCCTTGGGAGTCTGCGTTACATCCAGACCGTGTTCTTCCTCCATTCTTCTCTTCTTCCTTTTCTCTCTGATTTTTTTTTTCCGGGGGTGGGGGGTGGGGGTTGCTCTCTGCTTTCGCCTTCGGTTTTGACACCATCATGTGCTTCCTCTGAGTTTGGGGATGCAGAGATCTCGGGTGGGGTGGGGGATACTCCAAACCGCAAAAACAGCTTCTTGCATGCCGGGTGTGTGTGTGTGGGGGGGTGCGATCTCGCCTGGCAGACCAGCAGGAAGCAACGAGACCTCCCTTTTGGCCCTCCTGCGCCCTTACTGAGACTCACCCTCCGGACAAACTCCAACCGACCGAGAACATGTCTCCCTCTCACCCAGAAAAGAACAGCCGAAATCCAGCACAGTGGAAAATTTGAAAAAAAAAATACAACCAAGGTCTTCCTTCATACGTGCAGCTTGCTGGACGGGACTGTATTCTCTTTGGGGCAGAGTCCTGCCTTTTCACTCCCCATGGAATGATCTATAGCCAGGCATGAGCATGAATAAAATGTGTCTGTCTGTGTGTGGACCCATGGTGTTGGGGTTGGTTTTTAGCCACCGGTAGACCACACCCATCACCTCCTTCCTTCCTTCCTTCCTTCCTTCCTTCCTTCCTTCCTTCCTTCTATCCATCATTAGCTCCCCCCCTCCCTCCCGTCTTTCTTCCATCATTCTTTTCCTTCCTTCTTTCCTTCCCTATCCATCATTCTGTTCATCAACTACTTCCCTTCGCTCCTTCCTTCCTTCCTTCCTTCCTTCCTTCTATCCATCATTAGCTCCCTCCCTCCCTCCCTCCCGTCTTTCTTCTTTCCTTCTTTCCTTCTATCCATCATCAGCTCCTTCCTTCCTTCCTTCCTTCTATTCATCAACCCCTTCCCTTCGTTCCTTCATTCCTTCCTTCATTCCTTCCTTCATTCCTTCATCCTGTTCATCAACTACTTCCCTTCGTTCCTTCCTTCGTTCCTTCGTTCGTTCCTTCCTTCCTTCCTTCCTTCCTTCCTTCTATCCATCATTAGCTCCCTCCTTCATTCCTTTCCTTCTTTCCTTCTATCCATCATCAGCTCCTTCCTTCTATCAACCATCAGTTCCTTCATTCCTTCCTTCCTTCCTTCTATCAACCATCAGTTCCTCCATTCCTTCCTTACATCCATACCTTAGCAGTCATTTGGAGGCCTTATAATGTGACCTAGGGACAGCAGGTCTGGTGAGTCATTTGAAGATTTTAAGTACTAACTGTCCTCCGCGCTATCCACTCTTCACCCTTCCTCCTGGTTATCTCGTTTTCTAGTGAGCGTCACTGCTTTCATGGCGTCAATGCCTCCAATTCTGGGTGTTGGTCTGAACATCCCAAGGTGTTCCTCAATGCACCGGCTCTTCATCCCCGGACAGAGCAACCCTGTCCCTCGGATGTTCGGATCCAAACCCGGAACGGATGCGGGAAAAGCTCCCCTGGCCTCAGTGGCACTGCCCCCCGACCCTCGGCCAATCACTTCACAGAGGCTGAGACTTGAACGGCCTGACCCGTCTTTTCCCCAGCCTTCTGAGAGCGATGCTTGTAACCTCCCTCATTAAAACCTTTGCTTAAATGGAAATGGGGCATGCCCGCGTATCTGGGCATCGCCGCGGGTATGTGACAGAGTCTAATTTGCCTGGCACGATTCTTGCCCACTGGCATGGCATGGCATCTCCAAATGATGCTCCCACTCAGAATGCCTTGAAAAGCCAGGAAGGATCAAAGGAAACAGGAAAGAGAAGGTGGTCTTAGGAACTGTTAAAATTTTTTTTTATTAAAATGCCCAGCAGTACAGAAAACTCAGAGGGTTCCCTTGGCCTCCTCCTGCCTCCATCCCCCTGTTTTTGGAAACACCGTAAGGGGTCGATTTGGGTGGGTGGGTGGGTGGGGAGAAAACATCGGTGGAGGGGGGGGCAACAGGAAAAGAGCCCTTTCGCCACCCATCTCTCGAAAGCTTACAAGCACCCCTGTTAAAGAGACTGCCTCCCAGGAGACATTGGGGCCAGGCTCCCAAAGTGGGTGGAGTCACTGACAGGAGGGACGTCCCTCTTGAGGACTAGCCACCCATTCCATTTTTAAAAACAGTAGGGAGGGAGGTTCCCGGGGTGTGGCTGAATATGCCTGGGAAAAGCAGAGGTCTGATGGTGAGGAGTGCCAAGGGCATGTCAAAAGCTCAGCCCCCCTTCCCAACATGCAAAAGGGGGGGGGCTAAGCTGCTGGCACAAGGGAGCCCCTCCGTCTCCCCGATATGCGGGCAGGCAGGATCCAGTTTTTCCAAAAGGATTTATAAAAAGACAGACAGCAACGGAGGAGAGAGGATCCAGTGTCGGGGGGGGGGAAGAGGGCAGCCCATCTGCTCTGGGTTTTGTTCCCATCTTTAACAGGAAGGATACCCCAGGTGGGGCAGAAAGGGTTCCAGCCTCCCATGCTGGGTAGCTCTGTGGCGAGTTCGGGCCGAAACCCGGAGCGGAGGGGCTGCCGCTGCTGGAGAAAGCGGGAGAAGGCGCCCACCGTTTCCCATCACGTACGCCAATCAATTACATTCCGGTGGGGTGGGGGGTGGGGGTAGGATTGGGGGTCTAGGGGAGGGAAGGGACAGGGTGGGGTGGGGTGGGGAGGAAGAGCTTTGTGCTTTTCTCTGGGGTGCGGTCGTTAAAAGTAATTGCCGTCCTCCTCCGTCCACTCCGGCTTTGGGTGCTGCCGCTGATGTTTCCGCCGGTCCTTCCGTGATTTGTGGCGGTGGTGCTGGTGGCGGCGCCGGTGGTGCCGCCGGGTTCTGTGCGACCGTCTGGCTGGAAGGAGGCAAGACAGGAGACGCCAATGAGCTGGGGGTTTCGGTGGGGGGGAGGAGAATCCACTCCGAGTTTTGCTCCGAACATTCCAGGAGCAACTCCTAGGCGGTTGAGCCCACCCCCACAAGATGGGGCCCAGCGGCACCCTGCAAACTTCAGAAGCCTTTGCTATGGATTCCCTGCCTCTGCCTTTGAGGTTGGCACCGGCAACCTAGGCCAGCACAGCCTGCCAAAGTTCGGACCAAAACCCGATACAGACGGCTGCCGATCCCTCACTGCCAGCAAGCCCCTGCTCCCTGCTCCCCTGCTAACGAAGGAACCCTTCCCGGTGGGATTAAATTGGTAGAAAACGAGATGTAGGTGGGCGACAACTCCCCCCCCCAGGGGGGGGGAGAGAGACACGTGCTGGGTGACTCACATTTTGTGCAGAGGATGCGGGGCCGGTCCCACGTCCCGTTGACGTGGCACTTGATGGTGGGCAGGTGCCGTTGCAGGAAGCCTTCGTCACATTGATAGCGGACGGTCGCGTGGACGCTGTATTTCTCTTTCTTTTTGCCGATGGGGTAGGCGTTTTCCACCGAGGGGGGTAGCCCGCACAGTACTGTCGGGGAAGAGGGGAAAGCCACGGGCCTGGTCAAGTAGGTTGTGCCGCCTCCACCACGATTGCGAACGCGGCAGCTGGTTTTTGCCCAAGGAGGGTAGCTCACCCTCCTCCTCCTCTTCCTCCCTCCCTCCCTCCACCGAACCTCCTTGGTTCCCTTCCCAGAGGTCCACAAGGCCGGGGGGGGGCATTAAAAATAAAGACCTCTTGGATCAGGAGGCCTGAGACCTTGCAGGCTACTTCAAACGGCCCTGCGGTCGACCGGTAACCCGCGGTCTACATGTTGTGCAGGCCTGGTATAAAGGAATTAATTCGTTCCAAATGAAATTCTGTTAAGCCCATCTTTCCTTGGTCCAAATGCCACATCGGAATGCATGGAAAACGGATTAATCCCTCATCGCGACCGTTTCTCTGTTGTCCGGATTCGCCCCCATAGGCGATTCTGTTACGCGATTTCCCCCCATCTCTGGAAAGGTTTTCCTTTGAGCGGATTTTCTATTAAACACACCTCTTGTTATACGAGGGTCCACTGTATATATTTGCCGTGTCCAAAAGTTCAGAAAAGGGAAAATAAAAGCCCGGTTTGGGGAATAAACCTCCTGAATAAACTCCGTTTTGTGGGTGCGACTCGCCTAGGGCGAAGCAAAGACTGAGCCATAGGCGACCAACTGCGTGTTTCGCCTTGCGTGGAAGTTATGATTATTCCCAACAGGTTGGAGCATTGAGAACTTCTTTGATCTGTCCTGGATCTGTTGGCCGGGGCCATTGGTACTCTCTCCCAAGGGGCATCCCATTGTCAGAGGGCAGACGGGTGTGAAACCAGCTGTGTTTGGGTAGCAGGAGGGACTACCAATAAACTGTCAGGGAAGAGGCAACACCGTAATTCTGCATAATGCAAGAATGAAGTTTATTCCGGCATCCTGTTAGCCCAACCCAGCTGGTTTTGCACCCAGGTTAGCTAACGGTGGGTAATCAGGGAGAAACGTTCACCTTAACTCTGCCCAGGGAATCGTAACTACAGTGGTACCTTGTATTAAGGAATTGATTCGTTCCAAATGAAATTTTGTCAAGCAAATTTTCCTTTGTACAAATTTATCATAGGAATGCATTGAAAACAGAGTAATCCCTCATCGCGACCAGTTTTATGTTGTACGGATTCGCCCCATAGGCGATTCTGTTGAGCATTTTTCCCCTATCTCCGGAATTTTTTATGTTGCGCAGATTTTATGTTATACAAACTGTTTGTTATAAAAGGGTCCACTGTATCTATATATATATTTTTCTCGATTAACATATTCCCCCCCTCCAAATATTACGCACCGGTGTCCTTTTTGCACACGTAAGGCAGGTTGTAGTTGCAGGGGACGTCGTTCCACTTGCCCGTCTCGTGCGACACCAGCACCACGCAATCCTCGCCTCCCGCGAAGAAATTGTCCGGCTGGTTTTCGCGCCAGTTCTCGTATTGCTAGCGAAACGGCAGAAGCGGGGCCGTGAGTGTCACAAACGTGGAGGACAGAAACGAGATCGGTGAATGTCACAAACATGGAAGACAGAAACGAGATCATGCCCCCCTTTCTTTCAGTGGTATGTTCTGGGACAAATACGGAAGCGCAATCCCACCATCGTCGCCAAACACATTGGCCGCTTGCCTAGGGCGAAGCTGGATGGACACACCCCGGCGAGTAACAGTGGGCGTTGTGCTGCGTCACCACTGAATCGAGGGCAAGCAAGACTTGGAATCACACTCACCAGTCCTGTATTGTCGGTCCACTGGAAATCCTGTTCCACTATGCGGTCGTTGAGACCAATCCACGTATTCTCGTGCCCAAAACCTGCATAGGAGAGTGACGTCGGGGGGACGCAGGTCATCCTTCCCAACCTTCCAATTTCTTATTCCGCCCCCCCCCCATTTCTATCCTATTCACCCCTACTCTCCTGGTAGCGCCCATTTACTTTTCCAAATTTATATTTTTAATGGTGCCTGACTAGTGCAAAGAACAGAAGGAGACGAAGGGGAACTTGGACAGACAAGATGAGCCCTCAAGCTAACCAGGAATCCAAACAACCGATTCAAAAGCTATATTTAAAATTTGAATATTTAAAGATTTATATTGAAGTTCAAAAGCTATATTTTAACATCAGTATTTAAAGGGTATACAGTAGGACTCTTATATCCATGATAGGGTGTTTCTAAGCCCCCCTCCCCTGTGGATTCTGAAAAATGTGCATAATATAGAAGGCTTTGCATAGCAGAGTTAAGACAAAAAAAATCCAGAAACAAATGTTTTCAACATGTATTACTAGAGCTGGCCACTTGAGGGCGCCATAGACCATATTATATATTCTTCAGCAACAGGGATGCATAGTAGTGATAGTGAATCTTTTAGAGACAGAGTGCCCAAACTGTGATTCAAAATCCACTAATTTTTTTCGCGAAGTGCCAATAGAGCAATTTAACCTGAATACCGGTGGCTGTGAAGGGGCAATGTCTGGTGCTAACAGAAAGGGTTCTGAGTGCCACCTTTGGCACACGTGCCATAGTTTCACCAACATTGATGTATATAGTATGCTCTCTGTCTCCCTCAAATGGCCAACTCTGGTAAATACATCCTGAAAATGCGCATATCTAGTTTTTGTTTTCTTTTACTGTTTTCAGACCACAGATAAGTGAAACCATGGGTGTTGTATTTAAATATATTTTAAAACTTTCATCGATCCATCCAGTCTGTCTGCTGTTTGGACGTCACATGCACTGACTTTGATTTCCCCCTTGACGTACTGCTGATGAAGTTATGTTCCTCCCAGGAATGAATGCTGGTCAAGTGACCGGAGCGGCGCCGACAGTCTCGTTCTGCATCCTCCCATGACCTCCGGTGGGCAAAATACCGGTAACAATGGCCTTGGAACTTATGCCAGTTGTGGTCGCAGCCTTCTGTGTCTAAAAGGACAGACAGAAACAGATGTGTTGAGACTTGCCCTCTGAAGATGCCAGCCGCAGAGTCTGGCAAAACGTCAGGAAGAAAAGCTTCCAGAACATGGCCAAACAACCTGAAAAACTCACAACAACTATCCTTCTTAATTGCTTTCACTCCGATCACGATCATTAATATGGGACACCAAGGAATTAGTGCAAAGATGTGGTTCTGGGTGCGTGCTCTGCCAGGCAGGTGTCACCAAGGCCATCCTGAGACTTCTCGCTGCCTGAGGCTGAGAAAACAACAGTCCACCCTCTCAGATCTATGACTGTAAAAGACAGGTGGCCAACCCAGTCTGGCTAAGGGTTGAGCTGGTGCTCCATTTAAGGGGCCTCCAATCTGATTTGAAAGTCAGTTTAGGGCCTCAGAGCAGAGCCTGGGTTCCTCCGGTGCAGCCACGAGACCCTACCAGAAAAAAATTATACCGCAACCACAGACGGCTGCCCAGGGAGCACCCCTTCTCACCTCGTTCGCACAAACTCCCGCCGTAGCTGGGCAGGCACAGGCAAACGAATGCATTGATCTCGTCGATGCAGGTGCCGCCGTTCTGGCAGGGCCCCGATAAGCAGTCGTCAATATCTGCCGAGAGAAAAACGGAGGACAGTTTTGATAAAGTTTTGATAACGTCGAGATCTGGCCTTGCTCCACCAGCGAACCCAGATCGGAGACATATAAGGTGTCCTTCATGGATGTGAAGAAGTCGAGTCAGGTTCTACGGCCCGCCCCCAACCGGAAAGGGACTTTTCATTCTCTGATTTCACTCTGAGCTTGTGGAACAGCTTGAGACTTGAAACAGAGCCCAGGCACATTCCCACAAATGATCTACTCCCTTTTCAGCTACTCGATTCGTTATTGAGGACAACGACGAGGATCATCCGCTCTTCCTTGAAAATAAATTCTGCGCCTCGGTCAGACTGCTTAGGAATGACTGCGCAACATGGATGGGCAGTGGGTCCCAAACCCTCCCAACCGTGGCCCTAATTATTTCAAATCAACGGACAGACGGACGGACGGGTAGGCCAAAGAATATAATCTGCAGATGAGTAAAACGGAGGTACTTCTGAAGAAGCATGAGTGTTGGCGGAAGAGGCAAGCAAATTATTTGGCACTATTTGGGACTAAACACAGACCAACGAAACGAGATCCCGGGGTCTTAGCGGAGCTTGGAGAAGCGTCCTTCGACTGCATCGAAAGCGGAGGATTAACGCTGTCGCAATCCCACCATAAAATGCAGTCGCACAAAGTCGGGAGGTTTTTCAGACATGCAAGACACAGAAGGAGTGTAAAGAAATGAAGACGTTGACCTGTGTGTTTTCTGGGTTTTCTCCCCCTGGGAGGTTTAGTGCAGAGATTTGGGGCCGCTTAGAATAAAGGGGAATATCTGACGACAAAGGGGGAACTTTAACCATCGAATTTCAGTAAACCGTGAAGAGGCAGAATGTTTGTGAGCGTTCTTAGACTGAAACACTCCCAGATTTGCAACTGCGTTTTTCTTTTCATGCTCCTCTGTTTTGGATGACCCAAGAAACCACCTGCCATTCACTGCTTTTGTGAAACCATTTGTACGCTTGTTTTTCAGTCCTTCTGAAGGATTCGCTAAGACCTTGACGCCTATCAGGTTTGGGCCGCTTGGCTTAAAAAAGCTAAGCCCATCCCAAGTGAGGTCAGTTCTTCCTGCCGTCGATCGGCATGGGCTATCCCCGTTTCCAGAATTTGCCTGCACCTCGCAGAGGGGCTCTCCACCGGCCCAGCGCCACTCACCTATTTCGCAGTTCTCCCCCGTGAAGCCTCGCGGACAGTTACAGGTGGAGACGTTCCCGCTGGACTCGCAGGTCCCCCATGCAAACACGGATCGTTGTCACACGGATCGGTTTCAACTGCAGGAGATAAAACCAAAGTAGGAGCAGTAAGACCAGGTCCAATGCAGGTTCAAGGGTGCCTCAGCCAAGAGATCGTGTCCAGAGCTGAAGGAGTTGCGTTTCGGATTGGGCCAAACCTTTGCTAGGAAGCGTGTCCTGTTCGGGGCACCCCTGTTTAAGGACCTGGCTGGGAAAGGTGGCCCAGGATTTATTTATTTATACTTATTAATTTTCAGATTTATATACTGCACCTACTTCCCAACGAGAACTCAGGGCGGTTCACATAAAAATTAAATAAGGCTAAAAACAAGCACAATAACAAAGTGGTCCAAGTAGGCAACATAAGTAGGCTGGGGCAAGAAAAGGGGGAGATAATTAGTCCCTAGTCATTATTGAAGGCGTCCCTAAAAAGCAGAGTCTTTAGGCCTTTCTTAAAGGATGCCAGCTACGGAGCCTGCCGTAGGTCGCTCGGAAGGCTGTTCCAGATAGTCGGCCCCGCCACTGAGAAGGCCCATTTACGAGTGCTCGTTTTACGGGCCTCCTTCGGGGGGACAGTCCAGAGTGAAAGGATGGTGGCGGGTCTGGAAGCCAAACCCTACGAGGGACCTTAGATGGATCTCAGCAGGTTGACCCTGAGAAGAGAAGCCTGAGAGACTGTGTTAGACAGTCTGTTTTTGAGATTCCATAAGGGAGAACCTGAAGCCAGGGCTTTGAATTTCACAAAAAAGGAACAGAGTTCCTTTTAAAAAGAGTTCCTAACCAACCAACCAACCAACCAACCAACCAACCAACCAACCAACCAACCAACCAACCAATCAATCAAATTTCTGAGCTGGACAGTTCAAATGCAGAGTTACTATCTTTGGGAGAAAACCAAAGACTGCTTTTTGACTCAAAGGGGTCCGTCCTCCCTTGAGGCAACTGCCTCAGGCAGCAGAAACTGGAGGGTGGCAAAAACAATAATTGACAAGTACTCATTCCAAACAGTTGGGGGGGGGGAGTCTCTAAAGCTCCCTGGCTGCCACCGGTGGATGGACAGAAGTGAAGGAGACACCCAAAGAAGCAAGAATTCATGGAAAGACGTCACCTACCCATCAAGCTGGCGTTGGCCTCTTCATTCCACGCTGGGCCCTCACCTCCTCTGGTGGCAGACGTGTTTCTGGGGTCTTCTCCACTCCCGCTGTCAGGCTCCAGTGGGAGAAACCCACCCGGGGATGTGGGAAGGAAGCTTCCCTCGTCCTCCGTCTCCCCGATGGCTCCTCCACCAGGAAAGAGGGAAGGTGGAGACGTTGAGGGTAGGAGCGGCCGGTCTGGCGACAGCGTTGATACATGCGAGGTTGGCTCCGTCCCGGGTGAGCTCTGCACTGTTGCGTCTTTCTGCTCCTCTGTTGGGATGGGCCAAGTGGAGATGGTCTGGGCCGAAGATCCAGAGGTGGCACCTTCATGGAGGTGGTGGAGAAGACTTGAGCCTATCGTACTGCTGGTCTGGAGGACCACATCCTCCCCGAGTCGATGTTGGTTGACAACACCAGCTTTGAGGTGCCCATCGCTGCCTTGCGTGACCTCCTCCCGGGCCCCCGGCCGCTCAGAGAGGTCTTGGGGTTTGGTTGAGGTGGAACCATCCATCGGGTTTGTTGGCGTTGGGTCAAGTCCTGGCCTGGAGCTCCCTTCTCCCTCTTGACTGATGCCAGAGGCCATCAGTTCCACTTCCCCAGACAAAATCTGAGCCGCTCGTGGGACGATGGGATCTGGTGTCGGGACAAGGGTGTCCGTGACGGACAGAGTGGATGCAGCTTCTCCCCTCAGCTCGGCGAGCTGGCTGTCCTCCTTCAAAATGGCCTCTTCTCCTCCCACATCAAGGAGGCTGACCTCTGTCCTGGTAGCCCTGGAAACGTCTGGTCCCATCCCTTCTTGAGAAGAACCCATCAAGTTTTGCTGGGCCTTGAAACTGGGATCCGAAAACCCGTTGGCAAAGCTCACCAGCTCACTGTCATGACCATCTCGGAAATGGTCACTGGCTGCCCCGCTCCCTTTCTCCTCCTGGACTTCCTTCCTCTTGAACTCTGGCGGGGAGCCTGGCACCGTCAGAAGGACCTCCCCGAAGCCAGAGAAAGTGTCCCCATTGTCCCTCGCCAATGCCACGTGTGGAAGGTGGTCTCCTCGGGTGCTGATGTCCATGGGTGCTCCATCCTTTGCAGCACCTCCGGTTGTCGTGGCCGTCTCGGGTGACCACAGAAGCCCGTCGGCTGTGACGGGAGAGGAAGCCTCCGGGTGCCCCGGGTGGGTGGGCGCCTCTTGGCTGTAAGTCCCAGAGGCCACTGGCTGTTCGTGGCTGCTTCCATGCGTGTCTCTCCCAAAGAGGGAAGGAGGTAAAAACGTGGATTCCGGGTGACCTCGGTGCTCAGACGGCAAGATCTCTGAAAGAAGGCGCAAGGAGTTAGCAACGCTGAAGTTGTCCGCTGTGACACCAAAATGGTGGTTGAGATATTTAGTTGAATTAGAGACCCACCCACCACAATCCAAATCCCTCAAATTCAGGGGACAACATCTCTGGTTCCACCTCAAGGAACCTCTGGGGGGTTCCTGCATGGCAGGGGATGACACTTGAGGTCTCTTCCAACTCTATGATTCTAAGATTCTAAGGCAGGGCCGGTCTTAGTGCTGTGACTAGAGATGGTCACGAATAGAAAAAATGGAGTTTCATTTGTCGTTTCTCGTTTGTTGTTTAGAGGTCTGTTTCAGTTTGTTTCCGTTCTTCACTAATTTTTTTGCAAAAATTCATTTTCATTTTGTTGCCAGTTTGTTACCGTTTCGTTACCATTTATTCCAATTTTAAGTGATTTTTTTAGCATTTAAAGCAGCTCACTTCATTGCTGTAACGGAAACAAAACGCACGACAAAAATCCCCGCGTTTCTGTTTGTTTCGTTTCATTTTAGGGACAAATTTCATTTGTCGTTTCGTTGCGTAACGAAATGAAAACCGAAAAACAAAAACGAAAAAACTGTTTGTTCCGTGCCCATCTCTAGCTGTGACTTTCAGAAAAACAAGGATAGTCCTCGATTCAGCCCCGATTCAGATGCAATCTACCCCAAAGGTCACGAATCTTGGATTTCCCATCGTCCACTACTGGCAGAACAGCCTCACCCCCAAGGCCCATGGGGGCCACCTCATCTTCAGTCTCCCTGTCCTGTCGAGATGTTTGGGGAAATCCTCCTTGAATTTCCCCTTAAAAGATCTCTAATTCTCCACTGAACAACCATGCAAAATTCCATCAAAACCAGTCACCTCTTTTCTCCTCCTATTTTTCGTGGGTGCAAGGGCTGGTTATATATATATATATTTTTTTTGCCAAAGCGACGTGGGAATCGACCCCTCAAACCCGTCTCCGTCTCGCTTCTCCCATGGAGGTTGCTTCCATAATCATGCTTTGCCCCCCCTCAACCCATTTCAACACAAAGAGAGAGAGAGAGAGAGAGAGAGAGAGAGAGAGAGAGAGAGAGAGAGAGAGAGAGAGAGTTGGGTAGCTCAAAGGACCTTTGGAAGAAGGCTTAGGAAGCGGTTGCCACGGCAACCACCCAAAGGATGCTTTTTGACATCCCCGCCGTCGAACGAGTGCCTACGAGATGCAGCTTCCAGCAGTACCGGAGGAATTTTTAGGTAGTGGCTTTGGCACGATGCGACTCTGAACTAACCCACTGCCGGAACGGACCTTTCTTTCGGACGATGTATCTCTGCTTATGCGGCATTGTTCATTTTGCGCTTTGCCGCCCCCCCCTTCCCGGGGTGTCTCTTTTTAAAACCAAAGGAGGGGGCTTTCTTTTTAAGTCAGATTGAAATATCAGGGGACATGCAAGGAGGCAAGGAGGATGCTACAGCAACAGAGCCAGGGGCAGGTAGGCTGGGCAGATAGTTGGGGGATTGGACGGAGGCTGGGATGGCAGGCCAACTGTAAAACTGCAGGCTGACATCTCCATCCACTATGGGGAGGGGCCAGCTGGTGGGGATGCATGACAGGCTGAGCTGGTGGGCAGAAGAGGCTGCGAGCCAGTTGAAATTTGAAAACGAGCCACATTTGGCCTGCGAGCCTCACTTTGGACACGCCGGCTGTAGTCCTTTGGTATCAACAGGACGGCGGAAGAGCTGAGCCTAAGATAACCACCAAGATGCCTCTGTTTCTTGGCCAACGTCAAGGATGCAAGAGGTCCAACCCAATGGAAACTCTTTCAGGATCCCAAAGTGAGATTGGGCAGCTCTTCCACTCAGGTTATGTCCTCAAGTACCCTATAAGGTAGGCCCGGTGGAGGGAGAATGGTCCAAGGTCACCAAGTAAGTTCTACAACTCAAGGGGGACTTAAAACCTAGACCCTCTTTGGCTTTTCAGAGACCCGTGCCTCAGCGGAGTGTTTTTGAACGCATCAGAGAGACAGACCCTAACATGATGAGGAAGGTGTGTTTTTCTCTTCCTTCATAAACCGAAAGAACAAAAACAAAAGAGGAAGAACTGCCTTGGAGTAGAATGGCTGAATTCAAAGAAGGAATAGTTGCAGATCTACTTACGGTCACCTTCTACTTCATTGGAAAGAGCGTAGCTCGCGCCACCTCGGAGCACTGCGGCCGGGCTGGGCTGGGCCTCCACCGAGGTCTCAACGAAATTGTCCACCATCTTCTGCACTGCCAAGGCTAGGACGGGCAGTGCCGTGGGCGAGGTAGCACTACCTTCCGCCTCTTCCCCGACCACCAGCTCTTCCTCCACAATCTGCTGGAAGTAGCGTCCATTCAGCCCCGTGTAAATGCTCCTCCGGGTGGACTCGGGGGTGGTGGCGGGGGCCGGAGCCCCAGTGGTGAGCCCAGGGTGACCTCTATGGGCTGTGGAGGTGCCAGCCAAGGTGGAGGGAACAGGATGACCCAGAGGGAGTTGAGTATAGAGAAGCTCAGGTGGGCCAGGAGACACGGTCTCTTTGGGGGCCAACCTCTGTGTGGACCCATGCAGCCAGGTGGGGGAGGCAGGGTGGGTGACCCCCTCGGCTGGTGTGGTGTCTTCAAACCCATCCTCCAAAGAGGCCCCAGCCACCGCACTTGACTCTTCGTTGGCCACCACCTCACCGTTCGTTGAGTCAGTTGGCGCTCGGTCAACCACACCCAACAGGTCTTGCTCAACGCTTGTGTCCCGGTGGGAGGCATCTGTTGGTGTTGGAGACCCTTCTTGACGTCCTCCACCCCAAAGAGGACCCTGGGGGGAGGTCCTCCTCTCCTCCTCTGTTTCCTTCCCCCCGGGAGAGGACGTCACCAACTGAAGCTGTTCGTCCATCAACGCCGTCCCGGCTTTCTGTAAAGTGCCGTAGGGTTCTTTGGGGAGATCTCTCGCGTCCCCTGAAAGGATGGCCTCCTCTGTCTCCTTCGGGAAAGGCTCGTTCGGACCCGGAGGCGGCAAATCGGGCTCGTGTTCCACCAGGAGGTTCTCCATGAGTGAATCGTGGCTCCCCTCTGCCTCCTGGTCCACAGGACCCCTCACCGCTGGATCGAGGACTTCCCCTGTGGCCGTACCCAGCGGCTTCTTGCCTGGCAGCCAGGCTGCAAAGAAACCGAAACAGGCTTGGAAGATGTTTGCCAGAAGAATCCCGCCGCCCAGAGATATTTGTGTGCCCACTATCTTGACCAATAATTTCGTCCACCCGCATTCGCGATCGTCTGCCATCGTTTTCCTGGGCATTGAAAGGCTGGGCAACCCAAGACCCGAACTGGAAGAACAAACCTGTGATCCTAACTGATAGGAACATGGCATGGCCGACCTACAAGGGACCCATGAGATCATCCAGTTCACCCCCTGTCAAGGAGCCCCAGTAGGGGGGACTCGAACTCACAACCGCAGTCTTCGCAACTGGAGGCCCCGACCCCTGAGCGTGAAACCACGCGAAGCAAATCTGGCACCTTCTCTATGCACCTCATCATGGTATTCTCACACAATTTGGGAGTTGTTGTTTTTTAAAGCCACCCTGGTTCCTCCCTAAAGACTGTCTCCAAAGGCGCAAACCTGTATTATACTCTCTGAACAGCAGATGGTTCCGGGGTGGCTACCCTGTCCTTTATGGTGCATTTCCCCCTTTACACCCTTCCCACCCCCACCCCGCTCTGCTGGACAAACCAATACTTCACTTTCCTTTCTCGGTCTCCTGAGTAGTGCAATTTAAAGAGTGAGGAAGGAAGCCAGCCAGGGGACACCGGTTTTCATCCCCCATCTCTCATCATCTGAGCGCTCACCCAGCCACGAGGAAGCCGGGTGATTTATGGAGCAGCTCTGGCACCAGGGAGCAAACAAATCACATTTTTCAAAGGCTGGTTTCCATCCCCCCCCCCCGAAAACTGAGGGCCTGCCCTCGAGGGGCACCCAGCAGAGCACAGACCCTTGGTTTAAGACCCATGCATCATCCATCCAGTGCAAGGCCTGTGCATCATCCGTCCAGATTTCCCCCCAAAGACTCTCTGTGCCTCGGATCCTGAGAAATGATCACACACCCCATGGGGCGAGGAGCAAACCCACACCAAAAGCAGCAGTGAGAAATCCCAAAGCCAGAGGATCAACCAACAAGGGAACACGTCTCACTCTGGGTATTCCAAATTAAACCTCGTTCTTACCCCCCCCACACACACACTGATTCTTGGTCGACATTCCAAAAATGGTGCTCAGTTTAACATCAGTACTGCTGAGCCCATGTATACCATCTTCACTGTGCATGCCCCGGGGAAACCTCTTTTAATTAAAGTTCAGGCTAACATCCGGAGCGGATTCACCGACCTTCAGCAATCTCGCACTTTGAGACCCTGGGGGGAAAAAAACCAACCTTTGTAGCAGTAGGCGTCAAACCTGGAGCCCGAGTGGGGGAAGCCAGTCCGGTTGGCATGCTGGTAGGCCGTCCGGACTCCTGGCTCGTCCCCTCCGCATTTCTTCCGTGGAGTACGGATTGGATAGCGGACGCTTCCATCGGCCAGCCAGCCGGGATCGCATTGGTCGAGCCCTTCCTTCCAGGCAAGGTAAAGCTGCCCAGTGGTCGCCAACTCAGCTCCTCGGCTCAGACAGTACTTCTGGGCCATTGGGAATGTCATACGTCCCGGACTGGAGGCATAGAACACCTTTCCTGCAAGGAGAAAGGAAGTCATGTGTTTATGGTGGCTTTTCTACTAGATAACTGGAAATCATTCAGCCTTCCTTCCTTCCAACCATCCATGTGCCTAATCATCCATCCATCCATGTGTCTAATCTTCCATCCATCCATCATCCATCCATCTGTCCATCCATCCATCTGTCCAATCTTCCTTCCCTCCTTCCTTCTCTCCTTCCTTCCTTCCTTCCTTCCAACCATCCATGTGCCTAATCATCCATCCATCCATCCATCCATCCATCTATCCATCCATCCACCCATCCATCCATCCATCCATCCATCCACCCACCTTCCTTCCTTCCTTCCTTCCTTCCTTCCTTCCTTCCTTCCTTCCTTCCTTCTATCTTGTCAATCTGTCCGTCCATCCGTCCTTCTGTCCATCCCTCCCGCCATCTATTCCATTCTCGGTATGTCCTTTCCTGAACTTTAAAGGCCCTCTCCAGGGTGCTGAACCTACAGTATTCCAAAGATAGGGTCCCACTGCTTGGAGAGCCTCGGTAAAGTTCGGGTGCAAGCTCAGTTCCAGCAAGACTAAGTTGTGAGTTGGGGCGAGGGTGGTCATGTCCACTGTGAAACCAGCCACCAGATGCCCCCCCAATTGTCCAATCCTTGCTATAAGTTTGTGCTTCTGAACGTTGGGCCCCCAAATGTTCTCGGACTACAGCACCCAGAAATCCTGAACACTCCAGCTAGAACGCCCAAGACGGTGAACCGCTGGGATAAGTGGTTGATTCCTGTCCTGTGTGATATCCTCCCGGATAGGAAAAGGAACTATTTTACCATAGATTGACCACATTTGCTCTCAGGGTGGTCCCACCTCTCCCCAAAGATTACATCCATCTCTGGCTCCTTTGAGCTTTGAACGAAGAGTCCCTTCGGTTCCGAAACTTGCAGCAAAAAGCCAACATTTTTTCAGCGCAAAAGGCAAGACAAGACTCGCTCGTAATCTCCTATGCTCCTTTCTCCAGATGGAGACAAGGGGAGTATCCATGCATGTCCAATTTATCCAAACGCTGCTTCCTTGCCGATGTCTACACCTCTGGGGAAAAACCACCCCGGTTCTTGATGGCGCTTTTCGTTTCATTAGGAAAGCTCTCCTAGAGCCACGGGAAACAGCGGTCTTCTATTTGATAAAGGAGATTAGAAAGCAACGCCTCCAGGCAGCCGTTTTAGTCTTTGGTTGGGGTCCATGTGCACGGGAGGGTACAATAGATAGGTAGATCGATAGAGCGATAGATCGATAGAGCGACCGACCGACCGACCGACCGACCGACCGACCGACCGACCGACAGACAGATAGATAGATAGATAGATAGATAGATAGATAGATAGATAGATAGATAGATGGAAGGAACCAAGGAATGAATGAATGAATGAATGAATGAATGAATGAAGGAAGGAAGGAAGGAAGGAAGGAAGGAAGGAAGTTTATGATAGAAGGAAGGGAGTTTTGAATGGGTTGCTTGTCTCTTTCTGAGCCATCAGCCGATCTCTCACAGTCTCTTTGCCTGCAATTGTTTCTTAAGCAGTAAGGTCACTTGTTTTGTGCACACTTGGGGAGAATTACACCTCTCTTAAGGCAGAGCAACTTAGTTCTTTGTTTGCCTCTCAGCTGGATGTTGTGTGTTGTCCTTATTGAGAGCGGCTGGTCTAAAACAATGAGGACTAGGAATGTAAGGAATTATTCTCCCGTTTCTAATAATAACCCAGAGATACCTACGCGGAAACCTTGGAGCTTGCAAACATCGCAGAAACAAATTCTTTTGCTTCATGACTCACCCCGGAGCTCCTTGGTGTAACAGTAGACATCGTAGGTTTCGTCTCCGTTCCTCTTGCCATAACTCCGGATGCCCGGAAGGCTGTTGCGGTCTCCGTAGCAGCCGGGTCTCGAAAGGGTGATGGGGTACCTACAGTGGGACAAGAAGGAGGGGGAAATTGAGGACGAGAGAATGATAATCAAGATTCCTCCAGGAAATGCGAGATGGCACACAGGTTTAGGTCTCTAGCTGCGGAGCCAAAGGTTGAGAGTTCGAATATCATCCCTCCACAGGGCCTCCTTGACCAGGGATGGACTGGATGATCACAGGAACTGCCTCTTGGGCTTGATGTGGAACCAGGGTTGGACTGGGGCTGGACTGGATGATCTCCAGGAGTTCCTGCCAGCTCTGTTGTTCTAAGATTATTATTGAACTGCTGTAGAGCTCAGGGCTTGAGGTCTTGGGCTGTGCCATGTGGAACCAGAAGTTGAGAGTTCGATTCCCCCATGGTGCCTCCTTGACCGGGGCTGGACTGGATGACCCAAAAGGTCCCTTTGTGCTCTGTCATATTATTATTATTATTATTATTATTATTATTATTATTATTATTATTATTATTATTATTATTATTATTATTATTATTATTATCATTATTATTATTATTATTATCGTTGTCGTCGTCGTCGTCGTCTTCTTCTTCTTCTTCTTCTTCTTCTTCTTCTTCTTCTTCTTCTTCTGAACACAGCTGCCAGGTGTCAAGCTGGAGTTGGCCTTCTCCCATGATCAAGCTCTTTCCAAGAGCCTAGGATGACTGGAGAGATCATTGTAGAATATATCCTGTTCCTAATAATTTCGCCATTTGTACCTGACCAGTGTTGATCTTGTCAATGCCAAGAGCTTTCAGACATTGACCCAGGTCTTTTGGGATTGCACCCAAGGCGCCTATTATTATTGGCATTGTTCTTGCTTTCTTATTCCCTAGCTTTTCGTTTTCTATTTCTAAATCTTGATATTTGGTTATCTTTTCTAACTCTTTGCTGCTGACTCTTGTGTCTCCTGGTATTGCCACATCGATGATTTGAACTTTGTTTTCTTGCTTTATTATTAAGATGTCTCTGTCAACCCAAGTATGCGGCTGGATTTCTTCACCTCTTCGAGTGAAGGAAAGGCATGCAAAGCTTAAGGAGAAAATCCTGGAATTTCCCCATAAGCCAATTTTTTTCTGAGCTGTCTTTAGAAAGGAATCCCTCTAATCTTTGTTCCAAGTCACAAGGAAGTTCTCCAAATGCTGATTCCACCTCACTGAAGCACCTGCGGTCCACCATAACAAAAGCAAGACAGGAGGCCCCTTCTGCCACCTACCTGACCGTGTGGTCAGAGAGCCACCCGGCATCGCAGTTGTCATAACCGTCTTCAAATGCTGCTTGGAGGTGAGCTGGAGAGGCAATGACGGCCGAGTTCTCCTCACAGGCCCTCTGGGCCGCCGAGAAAGTCAAGGCGTAGCGATTGCTTGCAGCTCGGTAGTGAAAAACCACACCTGGAGAGAGAGAGACCCACATTTAGGGCATAAGTGGTTGAGGTCTCTGCCTGTGGAGCCAAAGTTTGGGAGTTCCATTCCCCACTGGGCCTCCTTGACATGGGCTAGACTGGATGATCTTGAAGGGTCCCTCCCAGCTCTGTCGTTCTAAGATGATTATTATATTACATTGGCAGAGGCAGGGATTTCCAATCTTCTTATGCAACTAAATGCTCAGCATTTTTTTTTCTACTCAAAGACAGCTAACTGTCCATATGCACATAAAAAGAACAAAGAGGCAATGACTGTATATCTACAAGAGGGAAATGGGTGGGGGTCATGTTTTAAAATACATATCTTTGCTGCACTTCAACAGCATCGCATCGTGACTTGAGGCGGGCTGAATTTTTGTGCGGAAAACAAAGTCCTCCTTCCACACACTACTGCTCATGCAGAAACGAGAGAGAGCGGGAAAGGAAGAAAAACCACCCAAATTGGAAAAGGAGAGAATAAAGGGGGGGATTTAATAGACAATTCATATAACGTATGCTAAATTATTCCATATGGAGAAGACGGCCACTATGAATGCAATCTGTACACCATCGTTGGCGGTAATATGGGGCCCGCAATCGGTGTACATTTTGGCTTGCGTACCCAACCACGTAAAATGTCTTTACTGGACATTTCTGCACTCCCTTTAAAACCTTTAAACAATATGCTGAAGCCCCATCCCAGTCTCTGCCACCACCCAGATGGAGAAGTAAATGGCTCTTTGTTTCAGTGCTCTGTTTCTCCA
This sequence comes from Phrynocephalus forsythii, assembly GCA_029282475.1. Classification (NCBI taxonomy): domain Eukaryota; kingdom Metazoa; phylum Chordata; class Lepidosauria; order Squamata; family Agamidae; genus Phrynocephalus; species Phrynocephalus forsythii. Next base: position 9,432,850 of record JAPFRF010000018.1, read on the forward strand.
TATCCCACCTCTCTTTACCCCCACCTTAATTTCTAAATTCCCACATTAAAAGGTGTGAAAGGGACATTAGCAGATTTCTCCTAATGGGCACATTTATTTACATCTTTTAGACGCTGCACAAGTATATTTACAGTTGTTTATTTAATCCTGTCCATGAGCCTCCAGAATTGCAAAACTGCTAATTGAACGATGACGATCACATGCAGCCACATCCGTCCCCAGACTTAGCTGCCTGGTGGACCTCTCTTGAGATGCTCTTAGCCTTTTCCACCTACCGGTGACTACTAGGGGGACCAGGTCCTGCTCGTCGTGGATCCCCGCCACGACTTCGCACCGATAAAGCCCAGCATCACTGGCCCTTACGGCCGAGAGCGATAGGGTGGCATTATAGCGCTGATATGGATAACCTGGGAGGGAGATCCTTCCTTCATATCCCTTGGCAATCTTCACCACATTATCCTTTGCCACCAAGACCGAGAGGTCCTCCGGCTGCCCCGCGGCCGACTGGACTTTGCTCCACTTGATCCGTGGCAGATCTGGAGGTATGTTGGGCCCAAGGGAAGCTGGGGGTTGCAGGAGAAAGAGGCAAGGCAGGGCCACCTGCTCCGCCAGGCCAACCCGGAGCGGTTGATGGTGGACCTTGTTGATGTGGATGACTTTCCCATTGTCCTGGGAGCCTGTGGACAAACAAACAAACAAACAAACAAACAAAAACAAAAACAAAAAAACAGGGTCAAACTATGAATCATTTGGTTGTCATTGGAATCGTTATCCGCCACTCTCTCCATTCAATACATTTGTAAAACCCTGCCATAAATCCCCTTTATTATTTATTTATTAAATTTCTGTACTCCACCATCAGGCAACGTGTGATGTGCTGGAAGCTGGTTTAGTGAAAAACCTGTGCAGGTTTAGGAAATCCCTGCAGGCAGAAAGCCAGCCTCTCAGGATCAAGAGCTTTTGGCAGAAGGCTAAAAGTTCAAGACTAAAGCTGATCTCAGGTACAAGAGACATCTTGTTTGACAAAAAAAATCATGTGATTTATGTTGGCTCCACAGGTGCTTTGAGTTATGTTAAGATTTCAAGGAGTGGAAAAAATGTCCAACTTTCTCCAATTTTTTAAGAAAAATATTGGAGTAGAAAATCAGTTTCTTTCTTTCTTTCTTTCTTTCTTTCTTTCTTTCTTTCTTTCTTTCTTTCTTTCTTTCTTTCTTTCTTTCTTTTTCCTTTCTTTTCTTTCTTTCTTTCTTTCTTTCTTTCTTTCTTTCTTTCTTTCTTTCTTTCTTTCTTTCTTTCTTTCTTTCTTTCTTTGGAGGAAATATCTTGAGAAGCAGACTGGGATGTTCTAAAGCCCAGTGGATAAGAAACCCCACACTATGTCACAACCCAGGATGGGTGAAAATCTGGGCACATACCCAAACTCCCCACAGGTAGAAATCTAGCATCTCAGGATGCAGGGCTTCAGCAGAAGGCAGAAAGCTCAAGCTGACCTTGGCTCCACGTTCAGGAACGCGAGATCTGGTTTTGGGAAAGAACATGGCGTGGCATGTGGTCGGAGAGTCCTGGATGGGATGGGGAGGATAGGGGATTGTAGCGCTACCTTGCTGGGGAGGATGGGAGTTGTAGTGTCACGCTAACATGTACCAGGCTTTTTTTTTGCCCGGGGGGGGGGTCTAGGCTGGGACTTGGGAGACAAATCTTTGTTATATTCTTTTCATTATTATTATTTTGCAGGTGAGGAAAACACGGGCTTCACCCTGTGGCGAAAATTAATCATCTTTCTGCGGATGTCGGAGGCCTCGCGCGTCACTCTGATTGATTCTTCCTCACCACCAGCTGGACCCAATTATAGGAAGCTAGGGATGTTGGAATGGGGGGGGGGAGAGATAGCCAGAAACAAAGAGAAACGGAGCCAATTGTTCTGACGCCAATCTGAACAGGGCAGCGGCAGGGGTCTCCACTGATGTTCCACCCGCCCCAGCCACCTGCTGTTCTTTTAAAGTCATAATAATCACGGTCGAGCGCCTGCAGTCAGAAATCTAGACCAGCGCAGGCGGGGCGTCAAATTAATGAAAGCATGCCAGGTATTTGGGAAGGGTTAGGCTGGCGGTGGGCTTCTGTGCATCTCATCGGCCAAAGCGTGTGAGAGAGTGCTGCTTAGTGGTTAGGGCAGCGGTAGGGCCCCTGGGATGCCTTCTTTTGGAATGCATCCCGAGAGGGATCAGTTTAGAGGTCTGGGACGAGGAAGCCCTGTGGGTCGCGGACTGAGGAGGGAAGGGAGTGGGAAGGGCAGATTTTGTGAACTCCTCGCAGGTAGAAAGCCAACACTTGGGTATTGGAAGGAGTGGAAAATGTCCTACTTTCTCCATTTTTAAAAGAAAAAACACTCTAATATTGGGGTGAAAAACCAGTTTCCTTCCTTCCTTCCTTCCTTCCTTCCTTCCTTCCTTCCTTCCTTCCTTCCTTCCTTCCTTCCTTCCTTCCTTCCTTCCTTCCTTCCTTCCTTCCTTCCTTCCTTTCATTCTTTCAGGAAAACTTTCACAGTGTTAAGGATGGGTGCATGAACCCCCAAAACTCCCCCACTTTTTTTCCTTAAATGTCATACTTACTTCCTTGTTTTTTTATTAGTGGTACTCATTTCTCACCTCTCCTCCCTGGACTCTCACAATGACTTTGTGGGCTCGATCAGGCTGAGAGTTGTGTGGGGGATTTGAACCCAGGTCCCCTTACTTGGGACTGACTTAAGCCCTAAATGTAACTACCGTGCTTAGCAGCAAAAAAAAAGTCAGTGAAGGGTGCCAAGGAATTAAAATTTGGGGGGCCTGGGTATTACAGCTCCAGCAGGTACCAAACCACTGAAAGTAGCAGGAAAGGGTCCTTACTGATACCAAAGTGGACGTCCTATATCGAGCTGCCTCGTCTTTGTCATCCCTTCATTCCTTATTCATGCCCGCTTTCTCGTTACCCATTAATACTTAATTGCTTGTCCATTATTTGCTGCCGGTAGCTTATGGGTTGATTTGCAGCTTGTTTGTTTACAAGGCTCGTGGCTGAGGATGGCAGGAGGAGGCATTTCAACTTGTTTCGGCTCAGTTCCCCATTTTATTAATGTCAACTTCTATCCCGATTTGGGCCTTCTGAAGTAGTTGCCATCTTCCCCACTTCTGAGTCTGCAAATATTATGATGAGCCCTAGATTCCCCCCCCCCTTTATTAAAAACAAGTGTTCCAGTTTCCAAACTCGCCTGGATCCTGAGACGCTCCATCTAGACATTAAGCCATGCCTATTCTCCACCGTCTGCCCAAAACACCATAATATATTTATGCGCTGGACTTGTCAATAGCCTACGCCCCTCCCCTCTCGAAACCAGGACGTGAGTCTCAACCAAATTAAAAGAGGGATGCAGTTTTAAAAACTGAGAGCCAAAATGTGAAAGTACGATTCAGAACATTGTGACCTTAAAGGACTACGTTTTTAAAGCAAATTAAAAAGTACAACAGTAGTCCAATCGGATCAATCTCCTCACTTACCTAGAAGAACCGAGACAGGCAGGAGAAGAGACCTCAAGAACACCCAGCTACTAATCTCTCCCGTTACATGGACCATCCTTGATCTGGAACGAGAATTTTAAAAATTAATACCCTGAAGGCAGAATTCAGAGTGTTCTTCTTGTTGTCGGGCCCTTCAACTTGGTGTCTGACATGCCGCAGAGCCACAGATCACCTAACGCGGAGAGTTAGCTCACCAGGCCATGAGTCACAAATGCAGGTAGGAAGGTCACAGTGTCATTTGAATTGAAGGGTAGTTGTGTTTCGTTTCCCCACTGTGGGATCCAGGGGTAAAGAGCACGATAAGCTTTTTCAAAATCGTGATGGTTTCCCCAGAATGTTTATTTCTCTCATCCTTTTTCCTTTACAGCTGCAAGCCAAAACTGAGGTCAGGTATTCCTTCCTTTGTTCCTTCTATCAACTTGTTCCTTCATTCGTTCATTTGTTCATTTGTTCGTTTGTTTGTTCCTTCCTTCCTTCCATCATCAGCTCCTTGCCTCCATCCATCCATCATCAATCCTCCTTCCTTCCTTCCTTCCTTCCTTCCTTCCTTCCTTCCTTCCATCCATCATCAGCTCCATCCATCATCAGCTCTTATCTTCCTCCCTTGCTCCCACCCACCTCTCCCCCTGTTCACATGGGGCCTGCTTCTGGGACCATTCCCAATGGAGGGCAGGTCCCTATCCACTCAATAGAGATGTTCCCCTGAAGAAAGGAAGACTTTCTGAATCATATCTTGACAAATCCTGAAAATCCCAGGTTACCTGAGATTTCTGCCTCTCCATTGTGCTCTGGAGAGAAATTGAGAGAGAGAGAGAGAGAGAGAGAGAGAGAGAGAGACAGAGACAGAGAGACAGAGAGACACACACAGAGAGAGATTTCATTTCTGTGAAAGGTTTGCTTTCTGAAAAATCCCACCCTCCATCTGACATCTCCGGTGCCTTGTGGCAGCCAGGGAGTTCAAAGCAGTGTGTGTCTAGCTCTTCACCACTGGAGATCTTCAAAGGGAAGCTACCTGGTGTCTCCTTTTGAGCTGCGTTCAAAAGCCATCAGAGCTCAGAGTCTGCATCTTGTTTGGGGGCGATTCTCTGACATTCTGGAGCTGTGCCTTCAAGGGGTATTTCCCCCTTCCCCACCTAATGCTTGGAATTAGCTTTGGCTCCCCTGAAACTTTGATGTAATTGGCCTTCTCTGCAGGATCAAAAGGAATTCTCTGATTGTTCTTTGATGCCACAGCTTTGGTTTCTCCAATGATCTTGGACTACAACTCCCAGAAGCCTTCACTACTAGCACTGCTGGGTGGGATATATGGGATTTGCAATCTAAGAACAATGGGGGGACCCAAGGTTGGAAACCCCTAGGCAAAAGCATCGCCTGACAGGTTTGGTTGAAATATCAGATGGAAGAATTGCAGTTTACATGCACCTCATGGGTCAAGAACAGTCACTGGGGTCATTCCCGAGGACCTCCAAAATCCAGGGTGTTGAAGGAGGTCACCTTTTTCCAACTTTTGGTGAAGCTTGGAAACCAACCCATTGGAAACTCCTGGTTGTCCACACCAGCAGGATTTTCTGCACAGGGGACGTGTCGTAGGATACGTTGTCCAAAATCCTAATCTTTCCTCCTCGCAGTACAAGTCTAATGGCGTAAACTTCAGGCTGCACACTGATCCATAGATGACACAGATTTGCTCGTATGCCCTATCACGTACCAGCCACAGGATGAGCAGTGCAAGCAGCACCACTTTTATCATGCTCAACGTGCTGTTGGAATTTAACATTCTGCCCTTTGGCCTAACTAACACCCCCAAAAGGATTCTGATCTATCCCAATATTCCAAACGGAGCCCCTCTTCTGGGTTCAGCTTTAAAGAAATGACCTTTTTTTTGGGGGGGGGGTCTCAATATTTTCTAAATGTCTTGCTTTTCACCCACCTCACCCTATTTCCTGAGAGCGGAGCTTAAAAACCCACAAAAACAATGTGACATTTCTGCAGGCTTGAATGTCTGCCTTTCCTTATTGAAATGCAAATTCTTAGTCTTGAAGAAAGACTGTCTGGGGGGGGAGGGAGAGGATGAGATCTGTTTTATGGCACAAATAATTAACAGCTGCTATGGGTTAGGGTTAGGGTTAGGGTTAGGGTTAGGGTTAGGGTTAGGGTTAGGGGGTTAGTAATGTTCAGTAATGTTAGACTTTGGATGCCATGGCTTTAAAGCTGGGCAAACACTTTTGATCCCAGCTCACACAGACAAGTAGGATGCAGGGTCTAGAATGTTAAACTAGGCCACTCGAATCCTGGGTTCAAATCCTTGCTTGGGGTGTGTTTGTGGCAACGGGAAACTCCTCTTTGAACAACTTATGTGCCTTGGAAACTTTATTAGGGTCGCCATAATTCAGAAACGGCACAGACTAACAGTCTGAACAGTATGGGATCTGTTTTATGGCTAGGCCCATGGGCATATCAAGTGCACTTTGAGGTAAAGGTATGGGGCTAAAGAAGAGATAGGAAGCCACGAATTTGTGATCTGCTTCGAGAAAATATCATTCCGCTGATAAATGAAACACCTTTTTGGGGGTTTGTCCATACTTCTTTCCTGGCCCTGTTTTGAACCTGGAAAGATTTGTTTTTAACTCTCGCAAGTGATGCAATGGAAGTAACCTCACTATGTATCCAGAATTACAGATTTCTGAGTCCATGGATTTAAGAACAAGAAGGGAATGGGGCTTAGAGTTCTTATGTGCATAAAAATTCAGCCTTGGTCTCATAAAAATCTTTGAGAGAGTCAAGTCTCCTCTTGGGTTCGGTAGACCCACACCATTCAAAAAAGCTATGTTTTAACCAATTACCCTTGCCTGTGTGGTCCAGCGGTTTGCAGCTGGGGCAGGGGTGCCTCTGGGCATGCGACGAGTGCATTTGGCCCTCTGAAAATAATATAAACACAATATATTTGGAATGCAAAACCATGCCAGCCTGCCCCCCCTCACATCTTCTGTTTACTCAGCGCTGCGCCCTGGAGGGCCAACGCAGATGAGTAAACACCCCATATTTTATTTAAATGGCACGCTTTAGAAATCAGCCGATCGGGGTCCTTGAAGTCGAGACCGCCGAGTGGATTAGGGACGGAATCAATTTGAGCGTGCCGTTTGGCATACAAATGCAAGGGATGTGCCTTTTTTTCCTGCCAAGGCTGGCTCGAAACCTCCTTGCGGCTATTCCTCGGAACTATTCTCTCGTGTCTTTGATTCTACAACCCTGCAACGAGCGGCTTGCAAACTGTCGGGAACTGTTTCGTGTTTTCACTGGATTTGGAGGTCTGATTTCTCTCTCTCTCTCTCTCCCCTCTTCTGCAACTCTGCCTGGCCCACCTCATAGGACTGTTGTTGCTGCCTTCGCTACTGATTGTGTGTTTATTCTTGTTTTGGATTACTCCGATGAAGCTATCAAGCTGACGTTTGCTGAACGTGGGCCATCAAGTGTGACTCAACTTGTTGTGTTAAAACAGGCCTGCACAACAGGTAGACCACGGGCTACCGGTAGCCCGCAAAGGGTTCACAAGTAGCCCACCGGCCATCAATAAAAAAAGTAAGGGGATAAGTTCTCCACCCTTCCCTCCCCCATCCCAAGGACCACCACTGCCCCAGCAAAGTTCTGGGTCTGCCAGCCCACTGTCTCAGCCGAGTGGGGCAGTTCAAGGGTCGAAATCTGTTCCCTCCAGAATAGATCAATTGCTTTTCAATGCATTCCTATGGGAAACCAATGCTCTACTTACAATTTTTTTTTTACATATGAGCATGTGCTCGGAACAGATAAAATGCAGAAGCAGAGGTTTTAGAGTAGTGTGTGTGTGTTGTGTCGTTACAATCGTGACCGACTCTATGTGACTCCATGTCCATGGAGTTTTCTTTGCAGGAGTACTGCAGTGGCTTGCCAGTTCCTACTCCAGGCGCCTACAGCACCTGGTATTCCCTGGTGGTCTCCCATCCAAGTACTAACCAGGGCCGACCCGGCTTAGCTTCCGAAATCAAGTGAGATCGGATGTGCTTAGGGCATCTAGGTACTTTGGGCCAGAAAATGTAGACCTCAGCCTGTTCAAAGTTGAACAGCCCTGTGCTAAACTCTCCTTCGGTGGGGATTCTAGATAACTGACTGTCTCTCAAGTAAGAAAACTTGCCATCTCTGCAGGGCAGGTATGGATATCTTGTCTGATTAACCCTTGCCCAGGCTTTTAAGCTCCCCAAATGACGAACGTTCATTTCTGCAAAATAAAACCCAAAACAACCAACCCAAAAATATCTCCACCACTTCTCTTTTCGCTGTCCAGCCTCTGTAGAAAAAAACCTGCTAGTAATTCCTCTTACTTACTTCATATTGCTGCAGAGGGCTGTTTTTTTTTGGGGGGGGGGAGGAGAGAAAGCAATTTCAGCCTGCCAGCCAATACCATAAGATGACTCATAAAAATAAAATATAAAATAACCTAACCCACCTCTCTGCAGTCTTGCCCTCTGCAAGAAGGGGGAGGTCAGAGAGGAAAGCGAGGGAGGGAAGGCAGGGCTGAGCCAAGGTATAGGTTTGGAGCCCTGCTTTGAGAAGCCAAGATTAATCCTGTGTTGCTGGCATTTGCCAGGCTGGACGTTATCACAAGGCAGGGTAGCGAAATGACATCAGGCGGCAGATTCTGGGAGGGCAGCAATGGCTCAAAACAAAACAAACTAAAAGACAAAAAACATGTGGCACCTTAACCCTAACCCTAACCCTAACCCTAACCCTAACCCTAATCTCTCCCTTTAGAGGTAGCCAAAGAAAGCCAGGGAGAGGGATGGAACCCCCCCCCTCCAAAAATATATATTCATAAAATCAAAGAGCTGTTCTTTAAGGCACCAAGAGGGATCTCAGATGACCTCTATTAGCTCTCTGTTTAAAGAGGTGATACCGAGAGCCCGATATGGAAAGAAAAAAGGGGACTACGGGAAAGATCACGCCTGCTCTTTCCCTCGTGCCGTGATCTCTCGGCAGCTTGTCAGGAAAATTGTCATTTTAAGAGAGAGAACGGGAGGGGGGGCTATCTTTGAAGCTCAGGCTGCCAGCTTCTCCAGGCAACAGACAACCCTTCAACCCCTGGGGTGGATATTTTTTTTTTTCAATTACGGAAGGCGCTTCTGGGCCAACCGTGTTTGTGGTGCCAGGCGCCTCATTATTTTCCATCGGTTTGCGTGGCCTGTTGTCGGAAGGGACTCCCGTAATTATGCCCAAAAAAATGAACAAAAGGCCTGCTTTGAGCTTGGCAGAGGAAATAGGTGTGTGTGTGTGTGTGTGTGTGTGTGTGTGTGTGTGTGTGTGTGTGTGTGTGTGTGTGTGTCTGTGTGTGTCTCTGTGTGTGTTTCCACGAAAGCCCATAAAGAGATAGATTTCCCGCTGCATCTGCTCTCCCTTGAATTATTCATTCTGCCTCATGAATATGCCAATCTGGTGATGGGTGATTAGTGTCACATGAAATGCAATTTAAATCTTGGCAGGATGCGACCGGGGGAGGGGGGGAGGATTTGGTGACAGGAAGGGTTCCCCTTCAGCCTTCTCCACCCCCACTTCCCACCCCACCCCACAGTTTCTTAGGGGGGGTCTTCCTCATTTTTGGTGTCTTGGTGAACTTTACGATCCGAAAGAATTTTTTTAAAAAAGGAATCATGGAGGTTTAAAGCTGACCTGGCTGGATTCCCATCATCCCCAGGCAAAAAGTGGGGGGTGATAAGCATCGAGGTGAGCCAGTAACCCCCAAAAGGAGAAGGTGTGATGTAAATATATCAATCCACATTTCAAAAATGCAGACGTAGGCCGTTACTTCACGTCAATTTTGTCGCTGTATATTTTACGCTGAGTACCGGTATGAAAAAATATTGTACCCCACATCCGTCGCGCTTCAACAGAAATAAAGTGCGACCACACCTCAGAAGCGCGACTCAGCGCAACAAACTTGTACCCGGTCCTTGGGTGGTCTTTTTTTTCTTGTCGCTGTTTTGTACCGCTTCTTGTACTGGTACAAGAGACTGTGGAGGACCACATATTCCATGACATATTGAATCGATGAGTGTTGTGTTTGGGTCGGTGTGCCATTTGGGGGTTGATTTGGGTCGGCGAATGAGCCTGCCCCCATTTTCAAGCCATGAATGACCCCCCCTCTCTCGTGGGCCTCTGCAGACCCGAAGTGCTTCAGCTGGCGAGGTTCGGACAGCTCCCAAGGAAGTTACAAAGCGCCGGCGGATGTGGTTCCCTTTTTACGCATCTCGGCAAACCTCTGGGGCTGACAGGAAAGCAGGAGACTGCCTAACCCAGGCATGTCCAAGCTTCAGCCCTCCAGATGTTTTGGACCACCACTCCCACAGTCCTTTGTCACTGGCAATGCAGGCTTGGAATTCTGGGAGTGGTGGTCCAAAACATCAGGAGGGCCGAAGTTTGGACATGCCTGGCCTCACCTCTGGAAGTTCCCCCCTTATCAGTCCCATGAGATGGACATCTCGTCGCTGGCCAATTGAACCCCACCAAAGAGAACTTTGGTGACCACCGTCTGCATTCGGAGGAACGCTGATCTCCATTTTTAAATGCCGCGATTTTTATTTTCCATTGGAAACTAGGGGGCCCAGCTCATGGGGGGGCTTCTCCCCTCGCAACTCTTGAGGGGCCAACACTCTTCCGTTGTGTCACGGAAGTGCACATTGCTAAGCCTAGCCCGGTAGGATTTTGCACTCCACAAACTACGCTCCTTGGGTGCACCCCTGCACCCCTGTTGCATCCACAAAAACAAAGCAGTGCATGTTTGCTGTAATGATGCGAGAAGATACTTCCCCCCCCCAACACACACTCCTTGCTTCATCTCTTAGCTCCCATCCCAGCAGGGCCAGTGCTAGGTTTTTTTGCGCCCTAGGCAAGGGGTGGGGCGGCGGGTGGGCGGCAGTGGCAGGGGGTGGTGGATGGCGGGGGACAGTGACGGGCAAGGGGGTGGACGGTGATGGGCACGGGGGGTGGGGGGCGGATGGCGACAGGCGGCCGGGGGACGGACGACAGTGGCCAGCAGCAGCGGGGGGCGGTGGGGGGTCAGCAGGCTGGCCAGCACCCCCTCTCCATTTTGGTGCCCTAGGCAACTGCCTAGTTCGCCTTAATGGACGTGCCAGCCCTGCATCCCAGGGGTTCCTCCTCCCTTCAGACCAGGAATGGACCACAGCCACAAGAAGGGGTGGAATTCAATCAGTCTGGCCTGCCTCTGGCATAGGATACACTGCTCCGGTCCAGGGAGGCTCTCTTTTTAAAGACGAACTGCTCGTACCCAGCAAGGAACCACTCCTTGCTTTCACTGACAGGGAAAAACTATCCTCCCTCCCCCAAAAATAATAATAATCTGGAAGTCACATCCGATTAAGTATATTGTTTCCAACCAAGGAGAGACAAGGTGTTTCAGATGAAATTCACCAGTGAGGTGACAAAAAAAAAAAAACCCTGACGCTTTGGTTTCCTGTCTCCTCTGGAGAGCAGCGTCTCTAAGAGAGTGAGTCGGTGCCGTTGTCTCTGTTTTAGCCTCGTCCACTTCGCTCCCGCCTGCCCACCCACCCCTCTCTCTCTCTCTCTCTCACACACACACACACACACACACACACACACAAGTTGACTCCTGGGTATTTTGTAGGCATTTTGGGTGGGTGGGTGAGCGTTTCTATGCTTCTCCTTCAATATGGTGTGAAGCAGAACCATCTGCCACATTTAGATCTCTAGTTCGGAGCGAAACAAAGGTAACGCGTTGGAACCGCCGGTGCCCACAAATAACAGATCATCCATATAAGGATCAGATCCAACTCCATACACACCCACATATATACTGCATAATCTAGATTTGGATGGAAATTGGAAGCGGTTTCGAGATTTGGAGAGGGTGAAATGTTGTTTTCTAACACACACACACACACACACACACACACACACACACACACACACACACACACACCAAAGCTCAAAGACCTTCTCCGGAGAACGCAACGGCAGCACCAGGCACAGGAGGCCTGGAGCCAAAAATTTAATTATCAGCAATATCCCCAGTGCAGTGTCGGGGAGAATTTAAATGACGGCGGGCAGATCTCGCTGCTGTCTTCCCCGACACCCCCCCCAATAAAATTTTAGGATGCATTCCTAAAAGGCCAGGTGAAGAGCTATAGAATGTGGTGGAAAATAATGATCCGCCATCCCTATGTCTTCAGGATAAAGGCACCCATGAGGCACAGATCTGAACTCGGGTTTCCCACCCAGCCAGTGTGGCCTAGTGGTTAGAGTCATGGAGAGACCCGCGTTCAAATGCTGCTTGATGGTGGACAAGGATCCAGTCTGGCTTTCCTAAATTGAATGTTTTCAATGATTTATTTTGGTGGTGGTGGTGGGGAATCCTCCGGGTTGCAAAAATAAAAGAGACATCATTGGGAGTTTTGGAGGGGGAGTTTCAGAAACGACCCTCAAGATTATTCATCGTGAACCTCAGTTTCCTATATTCCTATATTCCTATATTTTCACAACAGGGATTTGGATCATTTTCACCACCTTGAGAAAAAAAAATGGGCATTAAATCTAATCAATACAACAAATAAGCCATGCTGCCCTGAATTATTGCTTGGGTGGCACCCCAAACCCCTTGGTTTTGGTGCCGTTTCTCCCAAAATCGTAGACACCCCTGAAAATAATATCTTGGGGCTCTACTTTAGAGAAGATCTCCAAAACCTTAAATATTGGCGGGACCAGTACAGGGCGGTCAGCTTTGCTACTATGCTTAACACAGGCTTAAATAAATAAATAAATAAATAAATCACACTTCCCAATGTCTTCTACCCCCTTGAAGGCCAGCAAGCATCTTAAAAATTCTGTGTAAGGTTTTGCATCTTATGCAGCACAAAATGTGTTGGCTTTCAAAGTGCCTTACAACCCCGAAGATTAGGCTACCTAAAGGTGGAAAATAGGATTAAATTTAGAATGTATGGTTTCCAAGCATACGGTTTCCGAACAGGGACCGCTAAGGGGCATCAATTGCAATCACGGTACGGGCTTTGTTTTAGAAATTCCGGATGAATGGTATTGCATTATCCCGGCTAAGCTGCTCAATCCAAATTTGTGCATTGCAATAGTTTGCTTTTGCCTGAAGGCAGCGGCGGGTGGGTGTGCATTATTTTTGAGTAAACGTTCACAAACCTGAAAACGTTCTGGATCTGAGATGGAGCGAGGCCAGTCTCCTGGCGGAAAAAAGGAAGGCAGGTTTCCCTCCACCCTGGAGTATTTTCATCACCAGGATGAGTTTTGCATTAATTTTATTTTGAAGGAGCTGGAAGGACTCCATTGATGAATTGGTGCAATTAGCTAGCGGACGTCTTGATTGCAAATTAAAGCGAAACCCAGTTTTAATTGCCGCTAGCCATCTGGGCACTTCTCCCTGGCGCATCTGACCGACGGATGGGAGAGTTAGAAACCATGCAAGTAGTTTATTTCGGTGCCAATTCTTTGATCCTCTCGTTGCTCTCTGTGCCAGGCCTCAGGTCTGGATTACGGCTGCCCAGAATGGTTTGTTTGTTAACCAACGAACACTCCGATTTTGAATTTCCTCTCGAAGGCTGCAAGATTGGAGTAAAACTTTGGCATGACTGTTGGGCTTGTGGTTAGCTCAGCTCTAGAAAGACTCAGGACCTCCCTTCATGAGACGGCAATTCCCTATCTAGAAGTGGTGCTTCCTGAACAGGAAAACGTGGTCTGCTTCTTTTAACTTGAACTTGCCTCAACCTGCACGCACCAAATTGGTCTGCGGTTGTTTTTTAGCACGTCATCTGCAATTTGTGCCTGGTTTTGGCTGTGGCTCTCAGCTTTTGTGAGGGATCCGACAGTCCGGATTTGACCCTCAACTCCTGACTCTGCACTTTAAACTCTGCTCTGTCCAAGTCTGCCTGCTCTTTTAGGAGCTGTCCTAGGTCCTGAATATGCCAGATCCATATTTAAGCAGTGTCTTCCTGTCTTTGAATAGCTCCAACTGAAGGTCAGTTTTTTGGGGGGGGGGGGCAAGATAAAACTTAACAGGAGGAAGCCAAATTTGACCTCAGAAATGCTTGGCTGGGGAAATTATCCAGCTGATGCCCGGAAAATGGTGAGTTAAATAAGCCAATCAGTCCCTGCATAATCTTTATATACCCATCTACATACCAGCAAACTCACTCCGTTACATGGGGTTAATCTCTCTCTCTCTCTCTCTCTCTCTCAAACCATACCTTGAGGGCTACAGGGAGAAGCCAGCCAAGCCCGGGTGACGTCTGATGTGTGTTTGAAACACAACTGCTGGAATACGAAAGGCAGCAGGGAGGAGGGGGAGGGGCTGGGAACCAGCGACTCCCAGTTTTAGAGGGCAGGGAGCATCCTCATTGGGTTGGCACCCGAACTTTACAGCAGCCCATGCAGAGCGGACAGCCGTAACCAGCCAAACAGGTTCAGAGGTCTGAAGAACATCACTGCAGTTCCCTGTGCTGTCCGTGGTGCTGAATCCATCCAGTCCCTCTGGAATAATCAGCAGCACCTTGGCCGGCTCTCTTAAAGTTCAAACTCAACACCCGCAGGGGATGCACAACCATCCTCCGCCCCCATGCCACCACCTACTCTGGGTGAGAAGGACATTTAGGGGACAGAGAGAAGAACCCGATGATTATAACAGGGCTGGAGAATAATGTTTGCCAGTACAGATCAAAAATTATTCTGGGATTATTTCTGAATAACTGATCACCCCGAGGCCAGCCTGGCAGGGACAGTTTATGCCGGCTGTCATTCCTGAGTCACTCAAAGCCCATTTCACCCTCATCATAGGCGACGTCTCTATGTTCCAGCCAAGATGTGTCATCAAAGCATGAGTGGCAGTGACTGTCCCTTGATTTATCCCAGAAGGAGTGCAGCTGGTGTGCCGAAGAGAACCATCTGGAAACCAAACCAGCTGTGTCTCCGACACCCACGGGCTCTTCCTTCACTCCCTGGCGCACACCTGTGTGCGCGTACACACCCCTTCCCTTCCCGGCACCCAGCATCCAACAGAGCCGGCTGTTTTCCTCCTCCTCCCCCTTCTCAATTCCCCAGAGAATGGCATTAAAAGGTAGACTGCGGCGGCACAAGGGGGCTCTACAGAACTCCCATAGCTAAAACCAAGAGGTGTGTGTGTGTGTGTGTGTGTGTGTGTGTGTGTGTGTGTGTGTGTGTGTGTGTGTGTGTGTGTGAAGAATGAAACAGCATGACTTTTGTTGCACCTTTACGGCTACTCTAGCACCCCCATATCTACGGTGGATTGGTTCCGGTGGGGGCGGGCATGGATACTGAAATCCACAGATAATAGTGAATTATAAATATATATAGCACAGTAAAGGGCAAAATTATTCTTGAGTTTTGTTTTTAACATGCATTCCCATACTATGTGTTATCCACCGATATGGAGGACTTGCCGTGTTTATTTATTTGAGCCTGAACTTTGACGGGGTTCTTTCCCCGATGGATGAAAGCTTTGAAACTTGCAAGGACAGAGCAGAAACCCATTCAATGAATGAAATAATAATAATAATGTCATCCCATAACGTGTCACGTATGGGTCACGGTGCCATAGACACCAGCCAGAGTGTGACCCTGAGATTTCCACGAACCCTTCCTAGGTCACACCTGGATTGGTTTCAACATTGTGCCACCTCCAGAGGGTGACCACAAAGGAAGGAGATCCAGGAAGACACAGGCATGGAACGGAGAAGTATGTGGCCTGATCCGGTTTTTGGGCCGAAGTTTGGCTTTAACGTCCTCCTCTTCCTTTGCTCTAAAAGAAATGCATTTCTCTTGACAATTTTTTGGGGGAGGGGAATACAGGATTATCTCTTACACAGGTTGAGAAAACAAGATTCTATAGCAACAACACTAACAATATCATAACTGCCCGCCACTCCTGTGAACTGGACGATCCCATTGTTTTTGAGATTCCTTCTCCAGCTCGACTAGCTCTCCCTCTCTATATACCCCTCGCTGCCCAGAGAAACCTCCCGTCCGTTAGTCAAGCGTCAGGCCACCATCGCTACCTGCGATTGGAGAACTGCTAAAGAATATCAACTATGCTTCCATTTTCTTTCCACGATTCCAGGCGAAAAATGTTTATTTTGAGCAGCAACATTCAACAGTTTCGGAGTGAAGCAGATCCTGTACCAACAAAACCTAATAATGAGTAACACCAACCAACCAACCAATCAATCAACCAATCAACCAAGCAATCAATCAATCAGTGATGCTCTTTGATTCCTTGTTATTCACAACTTAGCTCCAGCACTGTTTATCACGGCGGCCCTTATCCTGTCCCGAGTTCGAACATCACATTCTTCTGTGATTCATCATCATCATCATCATCACCACCACCACCATTCTCTGGCTCTAGGAGGATGATAGCAACACCTCATCCATTCCTAGGATCTCCCCGGCTCCGATGTCATTCGTAAGAGTCATCATAACGACAGTGACGGAGAAAATATACCCTCTCACCCCTTGAGGGTTCGGATTGGATGGTTGATGTTTCATGTGGTACCCTTCCGTCCGCAATCCCTCTGCACCCGTCATGCTGAGAGATAAGCCTAATCTAATAATCATAACAAGAACAATAAGGATGATGATGGTGGTGGCAGCGGTGGCAGTGATGCTGCTGATGATAGTGGCAGCACCGATTCTGCTTCCAGTATCATCCCAAGCTCTGGAGAGCCTCCATACCTCGCTGGAACTCTCTCCGAGTGGGACCTTTCTCATTCTTGGCCCAACGGGATGGACCCCAACCTCTGATTTTGGCCCTTTCCTTTGGCCCCACGGCTTTTTCATGCCTTCCCGGGAACATACACCTGAGTCCCTGCCTCATGGTCACCCCCACATTTCCCCCTCTCATCGCCTCCTCAACCGCTTCTCTCCAGGGTAGGGTATTTTGTACGGGCACGAGTCTGTTTTTAACCTTCCCTGTCCAACACAAGAAAATACCTCTTGGCTCCAACCAGCCTCTTTTAGGGAGGCAGGGCTCTTTCAGGCAGTTATTCCAACCCCTTAATCTCTCTGTGTGTGTTTTTGGAGGGGGGAAGGGGGTGTCGAATCTAGTAACCGCCCTCCCCTAGTTGATCTCCAACCCATTCTGCCTGCCCCTCTTTTCTCTCTCAGAAAAGTCTTCCTTTGCCTGTCAGGACCCCATGGAGAATGCATCCCCCCTCCAGCTTGCAGAGAGAGAGAGAGAGAGAGAGAGAGAGAGAGAGAGAGAACAATCCACATTTTGATGCCTCCCCCCCAACTTAAAAAGCCCCCCTTGGAAACATGACTCTCTCTGTTCCAACTAAGATTGTCTCCCAAGAAACAAAGCAATGTACGGAGAAACCTGTTTCATAGAAACGGAACCAACAGGAGGATGAATTTAAACAGCCATGCAACCCACCAAAGTCTCAATTTGGAGGGGGGTGATTTTTACACACACACACACCCCCATCTGGTACCAGAAAGGACCAGATTGGCACCCCCTCCCCAAAGCGCAATTTCTTTTCGCTTCCTCAGCCGTCCTCTCCCTCCCCATCTGAGCATCAGTAAAAACCCCAAACCCACTCTCTGTTTCCACACCCACCCCTGCACACCCACCCCACAACCCGAGACTTGAAAGCCAAAGAATCCCGGCTGGAATGAAGGCGGAGAGGTGTCCAGAATCCTATTTCAGAGGGGGTGTCACTCCATCTCCATACTAGTAAGCATTTTCCCCTCCCTGGTTCATTCTAGGGGAAATGTGAAGATTTTGGGGGAGAAAGCAAGACAGGGATTTTTTTTTAAAAAATATGATTTTCAAGTAAGTTTTAAAAAAAGGAAGAAAGAGGATACACAAGGATGCACTTACCTGGTGTGTCTGGTTTTTTTTTCAGTGTCCAAAGGAATGCATGACCTCTGCCAAGGGACTTCCCACCCTTTCGGAATCGATGCCAGGAGGCAACTGGCACACCCCAAACAGAGAGGGGGCCTCCTTTGCCTTCTCCAGAGGTGGGCACAAGAGGGGTGGGGTGGTGGGTGTTGATCAGAGGGGGCTGGTGCCCGGGGGCAGCTGCCCAGCCCGAGGCAAAGGCTGGCCGAAGCCAATCGGGGCTGGAGCCGTGGGGAACAAAGGGGGTTCTGCTTGGCTTAGGGGGGAGTGGGGAGGGGCAGGGAGGCCCCCCTTGGCCGGCTCCACCATGGAGGAAGGGCAGCCCGGATCCAAGCAAAAGAGGGAAGCCCCCTCTTTTTTTGCAGGGTAGAGAACAGGAGGGGTGGAATATGGGTTTCTCTGCTTCTCTTTCGCCTCCCCCCCTCTTTTTTACACCTGCGATTTCAGCAGGAAGGGGGAAAAAAGCCGGCATGCAGAGCTGCAGCTGATGGGGTTGCAAGATCTGGGTGGTGGGGAGGGGAGGAGTGACAGCTGCAGCACATGCGCCTTAAGGGTCTCTCTCTCTCTCTCTCTCTCTCTCTCTCTCTCTCTCTCCTTTTCACATCCTGGAGACCACTGTCTAAAGGTAGGGAACTGGCACAAGGGAATTTCCGCACACACTTTTACATAAGAACATAAGAACAGCCTTGCTGGAAAGAGGACACAGCCCCTCCGGTCCAGCATTCTGTCTCCCACAGGGGCTCACCCTTTGCTTCAGGGTATTCCCACGCAGAGGTCTTCACCTGCTTACCATTCCTCCACCAATGGCATTGACAGATCCCCTGCCTCTCTCTCTCCAACCCGGACTTGCGAGGAGGCTGGTGTGATCCGTGGCAGTGGGGGCTCTGAGGTCCGCTCTGGGTTTTGGCCTGAACCTGAGCTCCGGCGGCTGGAAAGTTTGGCTCGAAACCCCGGGCGGCTCCACCGCATCCCTCCCGCTACCGGCAAAGCCACGTTACTTGTCAAAAGGCGGCCAGGAAGAACGGCAACGAGTTCTTTCCCGTAAATGAAAGGAAAGTGCTCAAAAACACCAAGAATCAAATAAATAAGGGCGGTTTTCCCTTGCATAGAAACGTGCCTCGCTTAAGATGCTACTTGGAGTCTTTGGGGCATAGGGGATGATGGATATTTGGATGCCGACTAGGGACGGGAAGTCCAGATGTGCTTTTGCAGGGTGGACCCTGTTGAGGGGAGGGCTTTTTTTATCCCTTTTGAGTATCAGTCACCAGTCACCAAATTGTACCGGTTCAACCCCCCCTGACTACCCCACAACGGCCATAGGGAAAGAAAGACCGTGATTATGAACACAAGAAGAGAGAAAGACAGTCTTTCTGTCCAGTTTTGGCCCCGGTCCAGCCAGGAAAGAAAACCCCCTATTCATTTCCATAGGAGACCCATCCCCTCCTTGGCTTCCCTAAATCCTATAGAAAACGGGGGTTCTTCACTTCCTATCTGATTGTATAGGGCGGCTTTATCTTTCTTTCTTTCTCCCCCCTTGGAGGATCAAATAGGTCTCAGTATGTTAATCCAAGCACATCCGAGCCCTGGCATTGTCCCGGATTTTGGCACGGGGGTTCTCTGTCCTTATTCTTCTTATTATTATTCAGCGGGGTCCCTGCAGCTGGTGCGTTTGTATGTTTTCAGCTGGGACAAGGGACTGCCGATCGCGGCCTTCCTGGGAGAATATAGAGCGGCAAAAGCCGAAATGGGTTATCCAAAGGTTTGATCCTCGCTGTCCTGCCTTGGGCCTTTGGAGAGAATGCTCTAGACGCTGGCCTACTACATCTCCCATCAACCTTGCTGGCTAAGGCAGAGGAATCACAGCCTTGTGGAATCTGTGAAGTCGGAAGGGGCCTACAAGGCCCTAAGCCTAAGCCTAAACCTAAGCCTAAACCTAAACCTAAACCTAAACCTAAACCTAAACCTAAACCTAAACCTAAACCTAAGCCTAAGCCTAAACCTAAACCTAAACCTGTCTAACCCTAACCCTAACCCTAAACCTAAGCCTAAGCCTAAGCCTAAGCCTAAACCTAAACCTAAGCCTAAACCTAACCCAACCGCCTGCTGAAGGAAAGGTGTGGGGTCTTTTGGGGAGGAAGGCGGAATGAACGAATGAACGAACGAATGAAGGAGTGAATGTGGCAGCAGGGAAAGAGGAAATTGCCACGTGATATGGATGGAAACCATGACTTTAGACATTCCTACTGTTGACCAGAGATGCAGAGAGAGGGACCTTTTGGAAGCTGCTCATTGGTAGGGTCTCCTTGAGTCGAGGTCGGACGGACAGCGCCTTCTCCCGCCGAAAATGTTGCAACCTCACCGGTCTCTTGAGGAGGGACCCGGGGACCAAACTCACACAGCTGCCCATGCTCCTCCATCAAGATGGGGAAAGGGGGGGTTGGGCTCACAGAGCTAAGTCTACCCGAACCCTGGGCATCTGAAGAGACAGTGTGGTCTAAGGGTTACCACAGTGCCACCAAACCGAGAGATCCGTGAGAACGCCAGCCCAGCTTTCGATAAAAAGCTGACCCGAAATCTGGTCGAGAACTGAGGGTGGCTTAAAAGCTGGGCCTCTGAGAATCTGGAGCAGCAGGTCTATTTCTCTAGCAGTATCCAAGATTTGGGGTTAGCAGACGCTGTGCTCTGAGACCTTGAACTTTGCAACAATGACGAAAAATTCAAATGCCCCTTGATCTTAAAAGGGGACATCACAGGAAGGCACCAACTACTCCAAAGTCCCTAAAAACTCCAGATGGAAACACCTGCCGAGAGGTCGCCTAGGATGAATTTGGCTTGGCTTTATCTCTTGAAAAAGAGAGGCTTAGCACCTTCAAACTGGCACCGAAGTAGGTCACCTGTTTCTTTTGAAAGAATGTGATTCAGATGGAGAAGTTTCTGGCGGCAGAAGAACGGCAGGAATCGTTGGTGGGCGGAGGGGAGAGCGGGTTCCCCCACCCCCACCCCACTTCCGCGATGCAATAAGTTTCCCGAAGATTGCCACAAGGAGGGGAGGGGGGACTACAATGCCCATCTGCCCCCCCCGTTGTGAATGTGATGACGGTTTTCGCTCCAGCCACCCATGAATGAGCAGCTGCTGTTTTAAGGCAAGGGGGCCACCTCACTGGCCCTGTGTCTTGGCGATGTGGGAATGGCCACCCTCTCCGGTTCAAGATTTCACAAGACCACTGGTCCAGTGGACGTAACATAGCTAAGTCATTGGCCTGAGTTGGCTAGGAGACCCAAGTTCCTTCCTTCCTTCCTTCCTTCTATTCATCATAAACTCCTTCCTTCTATCCCTCCTTAGTTATTTCCTTCCTTCCTTCCTTTTATCCATCATCAGCTCCTTCCTTATATCCATTAGCAGCTCCTTCCTTCCTTCTATCCATCATAAACTCCTTCCTTCCATCTATCATCAGCTCTTTCCTTCCTTCCTTCCTTCCTTCCTTCCTTCCTTCCTTCATCATCAGCTCCTTCCTTCTATCCATCATAAACTCCTTCCTTCTATCCATCATCAGCTCCTCCCTCCTTCCTCCCTTCCTTCCTTCCTTCCTTCCTTCCTTCCTTCCTTCCTTCTCCATCACCCTTTGGCTTATGGCCCCTTTCTCGCTCTAGAGCTCCCATCATCCTCCCCCTCCATGACTTCCCAAGCCCCAACTCTGTTCCTCTTGGGCCATTCCGTTGCACCCGGGGCCTCCGTTCCCACCTGCAACCACCGTCTCCTGTGGCTGGGGCGGAGGGTGTGTGTGTGTGTGTGTGTGTGTGTGTGTGTGACTGAGGCAGGGTTCCTGGTATCTTGTGTGTTTTCCCTGCCTCTTTGTTCTCCTCTGTCTTTCTTTGCCTGCTCCCCACTCGCTGCTCCCTCTGTTCTCTTCTTGATTTTACTAAGCGGTACGGGGGGGGGGAGCCAGAGGGGAAGATACCCGATCTGATCTCCCCGTTGTGTCAGGCAGCAAAGTGTGCCGACTGCGAGGGAGGCAGAATAATTAATTTCCAGGAAAACAAAGCGACCGGCAAAGCCCAAACAACCACCGGGTCTAAAAGGCCCCGGATCGCATCAGGCACGGTCCCGACTGCAATATGCATTTCCGCGGGGAATTCACATCTCAGAAACAAGAAACAAATACACAAGGAAAGAAAAAAAACCATGTTTCTTTTAAAAGCGAGGCGACTGCAAGATTTGAACTGTGGACGGGTTCAAAAGAGACCTCTATCGGCTCAAGGAGGGCCGCAACATCAGCTGAAGGATTGAGGCCCCACCCCCACCCCCAAAAGACGGTGCCCATGACATATGCCCTGCTTGCTCCTTTCTAGTTACACCCCTGGCATTTGGGACATCCATGAACCAAGAGGTTAGAACGGATTGACCCCAAGGCTTTTAAAATCCTCTTTGTTCAAGAAGCGAGATGAAGCTTCTAGTCCTCATGGAGATCAGCCTTGATGTTTCTTGGTCACCGCCTCATTCGGCCTGCAGAGTTCCCCGGGAATCAAGAGCTGACTTCATGGCACGGCATGGAAGCCGAATAGAATTTGATCGGTATTCAGGGC
Organism: Phrynocephalus forsythii; assembly: GCA_029282475.1. Classification (NCBI taxonomy): domain Eukaryota; kingdom Metazoa; phylum Chordata; class Lepidosauria; order Squamata; family Agamidae; genus Phrynocephalus; species Phrynocephalus forsythii. Next base: position 9,454,924 of record JAPFRF010000018.1, read on the forward strand.
TTGGCTCCCTGTGTTTTCCCCCATCTTTCTCGCTCTCACGAGTTCCTCCTGCACCCAATTTGGCCCTGTCATTGCTCGTTTCCTCCCTTCAAGCCGCAGAGACGGAGGGCAAAAGGGCTGCCATTACATCTCCCCACCCCCACCCCCATTTATAGCGTGCGGGGCACCCGACATTTCTCAACATATTTTGAGAGAGAGAGCGGCAGGCGATAACTCATGTCCGGCTCTTTCGCTCATGAAGACAAATGGCCTGGGGAAGATTAGATTTTAAGGGTGTTGGCGGAGGGTGGGGGGTTTTGTGAGCTTTTGGGCGAGATGTGCAATATATATACTGCAGTCTGCAGGGGGAATAAGTGTATGGCTCCCAGGCCACCTCTCAAAAGTATGCAAAGAGCATGTTAGAATATCCAACAATTATTCCATACAGTCTTCGTTCGGTGAATCAAATTTGGCATTTCGGGCTAATTCGGCTCCCCTGAATTATTCTAACCAAAGGTTAGTGGAATCGTCAAGGCCTCGCCAAGTCTGGGAAAGGGAAGTTCACTGCGGTAGCTCATCTGGCTGCCCGACAATGGGATCCGTTGGTTGGAGTTCTCTGTTGGTGGAGAGGTTTGACGGAGGCCTTGCGTTGGCTTGGAGGCTAAATGAGCCGGACATTAAATGGGGACATCCTTATTTGCTCTCAAGGGGGAAGGAAGGAAGGATCTGATGATGGATGGATGGAATGATTGATTGATAGACTTATGGATGGATGGATGGATGGATGGATGGATGGATGGATGATGATGATTGATTGGAATGGATGGATGGATGGATGGATGGATGGATGGATGGATGGAAGGAAGGAAGGAAGGAAGGAAGGAAGGAAGGAAGGAAGGAAGGAAGGAAGGATCTGATGATGGATGGATGGGTGGATGGATGGATGGATGGATGGATGGATGGATGGATGGATGGATGGATGGATGGATTAATTGACTGATTGATTTATGGATGGAAGGATGGAAGGAAGGAAGGAAGGAAGGAAGGATCTGATGATGGATGGATGGGTGGGTGGGTGGATGGATGGATGGATGGATTAATTGACTGATTGATTTATGGATGGAAGGAAGGAAGGAAGGAAGGAAGGAAGGAAGGAAGGAAGGAAGGAAGGAAGGATCTGATGATGGAGGGATGGGCGGATGGATGGATGGATGGATGGAAGGAAGGATCTGATAATGGATGGATGGATGGATGGAAGGAAGGAAGGAAGGAAGGAAGGATCTGATGATGGAGGGATGGGTGGATGGACATCCTTACCAGCTCCCAACAGTGCACACTTTAATCCAAACCCAACTTCAGTGACATCCTTATGAAATTCGTGTTTTCCACAACTTGAAAGTGAGTGTCTAATGAATTGGAGCCTTTCACAATGGTTCCCAACCTCGGGTAACCCAGATGTTCTTGGCCTACAACTCCCAGGAATCCTGACCAGTACATGTAATGGAGAAGGCTTCTGGGAGATGTAGTCCAAGAAGTTCTGGAGCCTGAAGGTCAGGAACCACTGCCATAGAAGATGTCAACTCACTTTGCTGAGAGCAAGGGTGGACATAGAAAGCTGGGGGTCCTTATTCATGGCCTGGGTGGGGGGGGGGCTGGAGCTTAAGGCATTATCCAAGCCAGGAGAAATTGGGTTCCCAGGGGAACAAGCTAGATGTCAGAAAACAAAGGAAGGAAACCCAGGGTCTTAGGAGGTTGGATTGAAGCAAGGTTCCAAAAGCCATTTAGGAGCTGAGGACCTACTGGACCAGAACTGAGACATCACCCAACTTTCCAAAGCAACTGTGCAGGAGGGCAGTGTGAGGAACTATCCAGAACTCCAACCTACATGGGGTCAGGAGTCAGGATGAAAGGGCAAGGGGGATGAGGTAAGGTTGAGAACCAAGCAGAAGGTCAACAGGATAGAGCTAACACTTGGACACCGACTAGGACTCTCTGTAAACTTTCTTTCTCGGATAATTATTTTCATGGCACGGATTTGGTGAGTTTGCTTAAAGTGAATTATTCATCACTTTAGAAGTGTTTTAGAGTCTCTCTTTTTTTAAAAAAATATTGCTTTTCTATTTAAACAACTTAGAGATTACAGAGCACAGGTTGAGAAGGTGGAAAAGGTGAAGCGATCCACTCGTCGTGCAGTGGAATGAAGCGCCCGGAAGGGTCCAATTTCTCTCTCAAATTCCCTAGGATGGCATTGTGGGGGTGTCCCTGGCTTTCTCAGCCCGCCCGATCTCACAGGGCTGTTGGAAAAGTAAAGTGACAAAGGAGGTGAAACCTAGAACATTTTGGGGCTCTTTGGGAAGACAGGTTATAAAAGGCAGTGCCTCCCGAACATGCACCCACCAGCCTTCACAATCGGTAGAACTAAATTTGTTTGTAAAGATACCCCGGAACTGGATCTGGGCCTCCCATTTCGATCCGGGCCTTTTCCAAGTGGCTCCGAAGTGGCTCCGATTCGGTTAGAAACTCCAGTTTTGTCCGAACTGAGGGCCCAGTTCCGTATTCCGTTTGTTTGTTTGTTTGTTTGTTGCTCCATGGATATCCATCAATGGCTGTAATCTTCCCAGTTTCTTCTTTAGGGGGCAAAAAAAAAACAGCATGTGAGAAGAATCGAGAATGATGGGGTTAATAATGGCGCCGTTCTTTTCGATTCCGGACCCTGTACCCAGGTGGGCTTTCCCCCAGTTCGGGAGGTACGGGAAGGGGAGGATGGGTAGAAAGGGGGAATGAGAGGAAGTTTCATGTATATTTTAATCCACCACCCCCTCCTCATCTCTCCACCGCCACTGAGACCCCAGCTGCAACCGAACCATTAAGGCATGAATAAGGATTCTTTTCTAGCAGTCGGGTTCATTAGCAACCGGGAATCTGAGGGGAATAGCAATTAATCTCGGAAGAAGGTGGTTTGTTGGGGGGGGGCGAGAGGAAGGACAGGGAGAAACAGGGTTGAATGGACAGGGGAGCGAGGGTGGGAAGTCACCACTGAGATGTATATACATCAGCAGCTGGATTTTTTTTATATGTCCTAGGCTTGAGGGGTGGGTGCATCCTTTGTAAGGGGGCACACAGGCCCCCATTTAGAATGCCGGCCAGGATTCCCACCCTCCACCCCCTCCACCCCCCAGGAAATGATACCACTTAGGCGGAAGAAAGCAAGGGTCGGAGAGAGGTGGCGGTGGGGAAAAGATCCGTTTGTCCATCCAGACCAAGGGAATGCATCTTTTGTCTAATCACCTGGAGTTCCACTTTGGCTTGAATAGGAGAGAATTTTTTTTTTGGTGCTTTTATTGACTTATATACACCTAAATTCTATCTATCTATCTATCTATCTATCTATCTATCTATCTATCTATCTATCTATCTATCTATCTATCTATCTATCTATCTATCTATCTATCTATTCTCTTTCTCTTCTGGGCAGTTTATCTTAAATCTCACAGCGTTACCTCGAGAAATAGGAAGAGACTTGCAAGCTTTGCCACCCCTCCAGCCTCTGCTGCCTGAGGCAACTGTCTTACATTGCCTCTCGGTCGGGCCAGCCCAGGTTACATTTATGGACTTCTGGATGGATAGAAGGAAGGAAGGAAGGAAGGAAGGAAGAACAGCAGGAGTTCAGGGGAGGGATACACAGCAGATTTGGGGTGCTTGGAATTTTCTCTACAACTGACATAGCAGAGGGAGAAGAGATTCAAACAGAGATGCAACAGTGGGGGAAAAGTCACACCAAAGTGGTAGACAGTGACCGCTACCTGATGTTGTCTTATCTCCTCATTTCGGATTTGAAATTCTCCCCCTTAAATCGGCTGAAATTTGTAGAAGGGTTTGTCGTCCCAAAACCTGGAATGGAGGACCTTTTAAGAAGAAGGAGGGAGCAGCTCAGCTCCGTACATATGCCTGTAAATCTTTACAAGATGGGTTCTTGGTTCCCAGCTCCGTTATTGTTCATATCAAACTATTTCAACACCAGTGGCGACGATGACAGATATATATCCCAAGGGAGCCAGGAAGACGGAGGGAGATTTTTATACTGAAATGGTGGCTTGCTTTTCTTCCACTCCTCTCCATGTGTTGTGTGTGTGTGTGTGTGTGTGTGTGTGTGTGTGTGTGTGTGTGTGTGTGTGTGTGTGTGTTGGAGACACACAAGACAAGAGGAAGCCACTGAGCTGTGTTCAGGAGCTGATGGCCTGTCAGTAAACAGATTATGAGCCATCAGTGATGAACTTATTTATCTCTGTGCAGTGTTCCTAGATCGCTCCCTGTTCAGAAAGATCCTCAGAATGGCTTCCCTGCCACGGAAGCGCCTGACAATGGCCCACCCCCATGCCTCCGGCTGATGAACGAAAAATCAGACACAGCACTAGAGGAAAGGAGGAGGAGGAGGGTAGAGGTCAAAACTCAGAACCTAGCTTTCCTAGTTTGTACTGGGAGACAAAATGGTGGTGAGAGAGCAAAAGGGGTCCTCTCTTTTTAAAAAAAACATGAAAACTCATATGCTGGAGGTGGGGGCCAAAGGACTCACTTAAAAAAAAAAAAGGAACACGAAATCTCATATGCTGCAGGTGGGGGCCAAAGGGCATTTTGGATAACAAGAGAAATATTTCAAATGCCCAGAAGGATGCTGTGTTATCTTTTTTTACGATCCTCCCTGAGATAAACCAGGGGAGCTTAAAGAGCCCTTGACCCACACTCGAATCACACAAGTGTGCTGACTATAGGAGTATTTATTGAGCTCAGCTTGGAAATGCTTCTGATTTTAATTCTGTCAGATTTGAGTCCCCCTCCCTTTAACCTCTCCAGCACCCTCTTAAAAATGTAGACTTTTCAAGGGCTTCATCCCTTTCCTGGGCCCATAACCTTTCCTCTCCAAGAGTGGATTTCAAAATCTGAAACTGCTGACCTTCCCCAGCTGGATGGAACCTAAATGATCAACTGGAGGGGGCAAATCTACCAAAAGACTCAACCTCTGTCCTCCTCGAATCAGCCCTCATTTCCCAATCAGCTGGAGAAATTGGCTCAACCCTGGAGCTAAGACCCTGACATTTTCCCCATCCTCCCGTTCCAAATTTTGACAAATGTCAGAAGAAAACCCTGATGGATGAAGCCAAGGATCCATTCACTCTGGCCTCTTCCCTGGATGGTGGCTGAGAAATGGATATCTTCAGCTAGACTGCTACTCGACCTGGAGGTTCTGTGCTTTCTCGCCTGCAGTCACGAGCCACTCTCAGCAGGCTTAGACCCCCCCCCATCTGTTCCTGTGTCTGGTCCCTCGGTTCATTGACCGTGAACGCCTCCGAATCTGGAACGGATGGCCTTTTTTCTTTGCAATCTTGCCCGTATCTGTGCCAAGGCAGACAGCTAATTAAATCTCCATTGTTAAAAAGAGGCAGAGCGAACCGGGGTCAACTGCTCTGTGTCGCCAGGAGGAGGATCTTCAAAGCAGACCTTCCAATCTCCATTGCTCTGGAGAGAGAAAGAGAGAGAAAAAGGTGATTCGGGAAGAAAGATATGAGTGAAATAAGGTGAAATAAGCCACAATCATAATAACTCCCTTCCTAAATCTGTGTTGCTAAAATGATGGCATCCACTGATCTACGATTGCTGCTTCTCCCCCCAAAAATCCCACTCACAATTGATTGATTGATTGATTGATTGATTGATTGATTGATTGATTAGACTTTTATACTGCCCATCCAGCAAACAGCTATTCTGAGCTGGCTCAGACATCCACTAACTAAATTTGCACGAGAGACTTGTGTTACCCTTAAAGCTTGCTCCGTTCCCTCAATACCACCGTATCAGCGACCCAAGGTCTTCTCGGACTACGGCTCTCATCATCCCCAGCTGTACAAGGACTAAACGCCGTCCGTTTGCCCAGCTCGGCTTAGAGAAAGAGTCCGCTGGAATCAGATCATTTGAGGGTTTTTTGATCCCTGCCGTGAAATACTGGGTGGTTTGAGGATCTTTATTTAAGACTCGGCAACCAGAGCCCCCAAATGTGAGCCCGGTGAGGATTAAGGGCAGAACCTTTGCTGGAGGATGCCTGAATTTGCCACAGCTAAGAAAATCAATTTACTGTGCCCCTTCTGGCCCCATCTCTGACACCTCCCAGCTCATTCCCCTCTGTTATTTTTCTTCATCACATGAACATCTCTCTGCTTGAGAGTTCCATCAATAACTGGGGGCCCTCCAGTGAAATTTTCCACCTGCCGAGGATCCACTCGGCTGGAAGGCCACGGATGAAACCGACACCACCTCTTCCTCCTCCTCTGCCCGTGGCAAGGCTGGGACATCAAAGGCTCTGCGTGGTGCCTCATGGGTGCCCTTGGCATTCTCTCTCTCTCTCTCTCTCTCTCTCTCTCTCTCTCTCTCTCTCTCTCTCCTCGCTCTGACACTTCTGAGCGGGGTGGAGAATTGATTTTTATTATTATTATTATTTTATTATTATTATTATTATTATTATTATTATTATTATTATTATTATTATTATTATTTGTGGCTCTGAAAGACAGACACCGAATCAGGATGAGACTATCGGGAGGGAGCCCTGGAGGTCACTTAGCCCAGCCCGCCATCCAAATGCAGGCCGAAGCCACCACATTCCCGAGGAAAGGTATGGTTTTCGGAGTCCTCGGACTACAAACCATATTGTTCTATCTCCTGGGACCTCTACCCGGCAGACATTTTGAAAGTGGCTCGCCTGGCCTCAGCTGGGTGGCTTGACTTAGGCTGAGCTTCTGGTTTGGATGAAAACCCCAGCGATCACTGGGACAGAAACAAGAAGTGTGGTCTTGTAGTCTTAAAAAAAAATGATAATCAAAAATTCCAAATCTTATTCGTAAGAGACAGCAGTCCTCTGTTTAAATACCTCCAGCAGCAGGCGTCCCAAAGTGGCATACCGATCTACAGCAAAACAGTTTTCACTCTTAATGAAGTTTCTCCTAATTTTTTACAGATTTTTCCCTTATGCAAGATGGTGGTACAATGCTAACGGCAGCTATGTGCTACTGAGGGTGTGTGGCCCATGGGTTATTTCCCCAGTGTGCTAATTGGTGGGGGTAGATTACATCTCAATAGCATGGCCAGTGACTCCAGGCTTGTGTGTGGGGGGGAGAAACGGCAATGAACTCGCTCCGGGTTTTTGCCTGAACTTTACATGAGCTCTCCAGGTTGCTGAACCCTACCCATCTCCCCCGACCGGTTCAATGTTGTTGCACCCGGATGAATTAACCCATGCGCCTCATGAATATTACCACGTCAACCTGTTTGCCCCTGTTCTGGGTTGTAGATTTTATGGGGAAGTTAAGATGGAGATCGTTACTAACTAACCCTATTAATCGCACAAATGAATTAAACGGCAGGTTGGGCAAGAGAGGCATTTTAATTGGATTTTAATCAGCGCTTCCCCCTAAGAAAACATGTTTGCAGAAAAAGACAACAGCAATAGACAATTTACATAATTCCCTTGATTGGGTAATGCGTTTTAAGAACAGATTTTCTTCTGGTCCCGAAAATAATAAATCATTCCTTTATTGTTGTTTTCTTAAGACCTTTTTGGCAGTGAAGGCTGAGTGGGTGTGTACATGTTGGATTCCCTTTTGGAGTCTTGATATTTTAAATATCCGCTGGGCTATATAGGACCCTCCAGATGAGGATGGACTCCAATGCCCATGAACGCCAACCTAGCAGCTAATCCACCTTGAGCAAACTTGCTTGAATTACTACTGACGTTCTCAGAACAACTGTACCACTTGCAGAAGGCATTAGTTGTCATGCCCCTTATTAACATGATTCCACTCTGTTATCAATCTTCCAGAAGTCTGCGGACCGCTCGGAATTTGAAAACGGGCCGCCTTTGGCCCTTGGGCCTGACTTTGGTCATGCCTGTTATTAAGTCTTTCCTCACTGAATGCCCATGTCCAGCTGTCCCTTTGCCCCTTTTCCTGTCCAGGTTGTCAGCGGTTGGCACCAGACAGTCTGAGGAGGAAACCCGAGTGCCCTGGCACGATGCCCCACTGTTGCTGGAGAAACCCAGCGGGATTGCTTACCGGAGGCTGCGTCGAGCGTGAGTTCGAACAAAAGGCCAAGCCAGACCTGCTACGGATGAGCGGTTCCCCAGCTGGGGTGGGGTGGGGGGATGAGGAGGGATGAGCTCGGTAGAGAAGCCAGGCAGAGGATGAGAGGCAGCGACATGGAGGCAATAGAATCATGATCTTAGAGGTGAAAAATGGGAAGGGCCCCCATAGAGGACATCTAGTCCAACTCCTTGTCAAGGACGCCCCGTGGGGGATTTGAACTGCCCACCTTGGGAGCCACAGCCAGGGACCTCCACGACTAACCTGTCTGTCCATCAGCTCTATTGAGATATTTTTGGTGGTAGGGTAGTGGTGGTGTGGTGGCGGGGAAGCACGCTTTGTGATACAAATGTATTTTAAGCCACAATGTTGCATTTTGCCCTGGATGTAGGCAATTTGCTCATAACTTGCTTACTTAAATTCCCGTGACATGGGAGAAATGAGCAAATTCGCTCATAAACTCTGCTGCTCCAGGAAGACAAGGGTGATTATTAATCTGACCCTCTGCCTTCTTGAAGGTCATGAAAGGTTGAGGCCTGATAGATAGATAGATAGATAGATAGATAGATAGATAGATAGATAGATAGATAGATAGATAGATAGATAGATAGATAGATAGATAGATAGATAGGGGCTGTTCATAAAAATAATAATGTCTGAGAACAGCAAAAATGAATAGGACACTTAGGGCTTTAAACTTTCTTTCTTTCTTTCTTTCTTTCTTTCTTTCTTTCTTTCTTTCTTTCTTTCTTTCTTTCTTTCTTTCTTTCTTTCTTTCTTTCTTTCCCTGTTCAATACCACCCAAGTCCAGCCGAGTTATTTGGAGGAAGTAAACCAACCCACCCCACAAAAAAACCCCACAAACAAATACAATCCATCATTTTCCCCTTCCTCTCTCTCTCTTTTTATTTTTTTATTTTTTTATTTTTTATTTTTTGCTTTTTTAATCTATTGTTCTGAAATTCGCTCCCCCTCCCCGCTCCTCAGTGGCGTGCTTCCATCGTCGCCTAGTGGCCGAGGTTGGTAGGGACACCCGAAGGTTTTTTTAATCTTCATTTTACACACAGTTATTTGCCAGCAGGGCAGAAAGCTGGAAGCAATTTTCAGGAAGTGAGAGTTCCTCCCGAGTCCCGCCTACTGCAGGAAGCAGGAAACTGTGCTTTCAAACCCCTGTTTTTCACCTTCTCATGGGATTTCTTTCTTCTTCTCTCGCTCAGCTGGCAGAGATAAAAAAAAAAAGACTGAAGCCTTCCTTGTAGGTAAATACAGAATCCGTCACTGGTGAACCTCGATCAGCTGGCGTTGAGATGCCTGGAGAATCCTTGATTTGCCCCAAAACAGCAAGTCGGTCAGTATATTTTGCTGTCTTTCTGTCTATCTGGGAAATAGAAACAGTGGTACTCCGACTTAAGAGCAATTCGACTTAAGAGTGGAAAACTGTGGGTGTTTTAACTGCCGCCTTACAAATTTTAGGTAGGGTCTGCTCGACTTACAATTTTTCCCTTTTTTTCCATTTTTTAAACTTATTTTTTTCATTTTTTTTAGATAGGTGCCCCGACTTAAGTGTAATTAAGAGCACGCATTCGGAACGGATTAAATTTGTAAGTCACGGTGCCGCTGTATATTCTACCGTTTCCCCCCGCAGGATCAACAACCTGGCTGATGCTAGGACCAGGAAACCAAGCCCCCGTAAGGAAAAACGGAAAGCACCGGGGCAGATTTAGGGCGTTTATACACGACCCCTAAACTCCGGGGCAAATGGCTCCCAGCTCCGGAGCTTAAAAATGTTTCCCCACCAGCTCCGGAGTTAACAGGAAATTAAGTGCGACCACGCCCACTTTAGCGCATCCCAGCACACCTTTCAAGTACCTGCTCTTTGGAGGTGAAAATTATTTGATCCGGTGTAACGATAGTGCGTGCGGGGCTCTCCTTGCTTCTGTTTGTTGTTTTTTGGCTCCCACCCCTTTAAGAGCTACTTTTACAGAGACGAGAGGCAGAACGGAGATGAGCGGCATGCTTTTCTTTCTCTTTTTCTCCCTCCCCTCACGCAGCCAGCAGCCAGGAAGTGCGGAGGGGGTGGGAACGCAGGAAGAGCGATGAACCCCTAAGATCTTTGGTCCGAATTTAAGTGGCCAGCGGATCTTAGGGGTCATGTAAAAAGGCCCTTAAGCCTTAAGAAAAGGTGACAGAAGGGAGAGCAGAGAGCAAGTCCTGAGATCACCCCCAGAGGGTAGGACGTACCACAAAGTGACTGGAAGCCAGCTTTAGGCGTAAGATTAGGGTGGATAGGACTTCTTAACTGTTAGAGCAGCACAACAATGTTCTCCGTGACCTTGGGAGGTGGTGAGTGCTACAGCGCTGTGCCAGCATTCTGGAGCAAACGGGACCACCGCCTCTTCGATCTCCTTTCGGTTTGTATTCCTGCCTTGAGCAGGGGAGTGGACTGGATGGTCTTCAGAGGACTTTTCCAATGCCTAGTTTTTTTTAAATCTCCAACCCATCCCACAATGTCGTACCCGTGCGAACGGTTTTGTCCGAAGGACAGGAGCCGCTCGGGAGCTGTCCGTCGTTGCTCATCTGGACGGATGAAAAGCATCCTGTCGGAGCGAATCTCCCAACGGACAACTGAGGCCAGGCCCACTCGAATGTCACAGGCGCGCTCACTCCGAGTGGCCACCCCCACGGAGGCGCGGATGTCGCTCACGCGCAACCGCGCCTTCTCCGTGGTGGGCCCCTTGTTGTGGGATCATCTTCCGAGTGACCAGCGCCTTGCACAGTCCCTGCCGGCCTTCAAAAAAGCGCTCAAAACCATGCTTTTTAGGGAGGCATTTGGTGATCTTTAGTTCTATTTTCCCCTCCCCCCCCCGGCCCTTTTGATGCCTTTGCTTTATTTGATTTTGTTGTTGTATTGTATTGTCTATTTTAATCTTGTTGTAAACTGCTCCTGTTGGAAAATGAAACAAACAAATAAATACAATAAATAAATAAAGACGGTTGTCCTCTTCGAAGCCGGCCATTTCTTGACGAGGGTGGTGGGGTTGAGATAGATGACCTCCTGGAACCTCACGCTGGTTTCTGGTGTCAAGCCAGGAGTCCCATAGCGCAGAGAAGCTGGGACCTTTTTTCTCCGATGTCAGAGTCTTTTAGCTGCCTCCTCTAAGTTGCATGCTGAGATTTTCACACAAGCCCTGAAGGACCGACCGTAAACGGAGACACCGGCGTTAGATCTCCGTTGCGGTCTGTTTTCGGCATCGAAATCAGGTTTCCCCTTGTGTCCCCCCCCCCAGGGTGAGCTCCGTCCTCAACCGAGAGGCGAAACAGTTTGGGAAACAGAATATGTTTGACGGCAACGAGGAGACCTGCTGGAATTCCGATCAGGTCAGGCAAAAAGGTTGTGTTGGTGGGCTCGCAAGTGCCTTCGACTCGGCAGCTTCTGTGTCCGGCTGTGGGTTCGATTCCCCCACGGGGCCTGCTTGCTGGGGTCTGAACTGGACGGTCTATAACAGTGGTTTCTCCACCCGTGGGTTCCCAGAGGTTCCTGGACTGCAACTCCCAGAAATCCTGGCCAGCCCCAGCGAGTCATGAAGACTTCTGGGAGCTGCAGTCCAGGAACATCTGGGGACCCACTGGTGGAAAACCACTGGTGTATAAGGTCCCTTCTGCTGTTGCACGATTATTATTGTCCTTACAACCCCCTTGCAAGGTGGTCCGCGGTGACTTGTTACAGGGTTACGGGGGACTTCCTAACCTCATCAAAGGAATTTTTAAAAGGAAATGCCCTGTTTTAAGAAGGAGGCTATGTCACCCCCTTGCTGTGAAGACTCCTGATTTACACCGGATGAAACAGCCTTATGAAATCTTCTTGTCTTTTTTTTTTTTTTTTTTTTGTCCTGGGTCTGTTATTTTGTTCTCCCCCTGCCTGACACCCCCTTTTCTGGTTGTCTCATTCTTAGGGCCCTGTCCAGTGGCTAACCCTGGAGTTTCCGCAGCCTGTCCGGGTCTCCCGAATCCAGATTCAGTTCCAAGGGGGGTTCTCCAGCCGGAAGTGTACGGTTCAAGGTGAGGTATCCCCCACCTAAGGCAGTTGTAAGTGCGTTAACGGGGCAAGGGTTCGTCATCTCACGTCTCGGAGGGCTTGGGGAAACAGGATGATGGAGCCAGGCCGAGATCACAGTCTCTGTTTGTTCTGTGCCTCCCATGTTGCGTGGAGGCCCTGAAGCAGGCATGTCCAAACTTTGGCCCCCCAGATGTTTTGGACCGCAGCTCCCACAGTCCTTTGCCATTGGCAATACAGGCTTGGAATTCTGGGAGTTGTGGTCCAAAACATCAGGAAGGCCGAAGTTTGGACATGCCTGCCCTAAAGGGTCGGCTCGTGATCAGGAATCAAATCAAGGCAATAATCGAATGAAAAACTTGGGAGGGACCCCACAGTCATCTAGACAACCCCCCTTTCCTTCATGGTAAAGCACGTGGGAGAGATAAACATCCTATCTCTGCATTGAAGAATCTCTGGGTCTACCGCTGTTTGGGGTAGTTTGTTCAACAACAACAACAACAACAACAACAACAACAACAACAACAACAACAACAACATGGTTTGTCACCTGTGATGGACTTTTCCCTCCAGGAATCTGTCCAATCCTGTTCTGAAGGCATCCAGGCTAGATGCCATCACCACCTCTTGTGGCAGGGAGTTCCACAGACTAACAACACGCTGGGTAAAAAAAAAATATTTTGTCTGTTCTCACTCTCCCAACCCACAGTTTGAGTGGATGCCCCCGAGTTTTGGTATTTTGTGAGAATTCCTCAAATCCCAATCCTGTCTCCTTTCTTCTAATTTCTCAAGGTGGCAGGAAGGGTGAAGATCTTCCTCCAGTGGCCGAATTCTATCCCGAAGACACGAATTCGCTCCAGATATCCTTTTTTTAAAAACTCCATCCAACTCAGTTGCTCAGATATGGGCCGAGATCTCCGTGCGAAACGGACTCTTTTCCTTAACAGGACCTTTCACAGCTTCCCTCTGGAAGGCGTGACGCTGGAGAAGCTGAAGATCACTTTTGAAAACATGACGGATCTCTTCGGGCGCCTGGTGATCTACCAGCTCGACGCTCGAGGAGAGAAACGTTGACCCGGGAGATGCAGTGGCTGGTCGTTCCGCCGGCTCCGAGTTGAATATCGGCAGTCTAAACCTCCTGACATTTAGGAAACATGTCAATGTCCCCCAGTATGGCAGGGTGGGTTCTGAGAGCCATATAGGAAAAGGAACAGGGAGACGGGGATGGATGATACAGGATGTGGAGGAGGAGGAGGAGGATTAGAGAATATGAGGTCCAGGCCATCTTGGAAGCCAGACAGTAACTTGCAGGGTTGTTTTGAGGAGTTGAAATGGGTTATAAACATTACCCTGGTTATATATAAATCCTTACTATGTCTACCCAGCCCGGTTTGTAAAAAAAAATTAAAAATTAAAAATTAAAAAGAATTATTAAACTTTTAATTCCCTTTTGCCTCCTTTGATTTTCTTTCTCATGTTCATTAGATTAATGAGCGGGGTTGTGGCCTTGATTGGGGCAAATCTGGGTGTCCACCCTGGCTCTGAATGGCGTAAATGTCAGATGGAAGAAAACGTCGGGTTTCATTTCCAGGCACATAAGAGCAGCCTCGCTGGAACAGGCCACAGCCCATCCAGTCCAACGTTCTGTCTCACACAGGGGCTCACCATTTGCTTCAGGGGATTTCCCAGCAGATGTCTTCACCTACTTACAATTCCCTGCAAATGGCATTGAGAGATCTCTTGCCCCTCTCCCTCTGTTTCCTGTCCCTTAGCCAGTTGCTGATCCAGGACAAGACCTGTCCCTTGACTCCATGACTGGCAAGTTTATTCAAGAGCCTTTGGTGTGGGACCTTGTCAAAAGCCTTCGGGAAGTCCAGATAAACAATGCCAACTGGATCTCCCTGTCAACTGGATCTCCCTGTCCACTCAAAAAATTTCCAACAGATTATTTTTACAATTTCGTGGGTATTCTGGGGAAAGAGCAACACCGCCATCTGATGATCGGTAGGGCCAACTGCATCCCTGCCCTCCAACGGATTTCCCCCCCCCCCAAAAAAATGGGGCAAAGGTGCCCTCCAGTGGACTCTCCATTCGTCGTCGTGTCCCCTTTAAGAGGCTGGAGGGTGACGTCGCGACGACTTCTAATAACCTCTGGGTATCAATGGGCGTGGAACGTTGGGGGCTCCCCGCGTTCCAAATCGGAACGTTGCCGGCCGGCGGAGGGGCGTGGCCTAAGGTTCATCCGCCTTTGATCTTGGGATACAACATCGCAAACAATGGGACCATGAGTTTTATTTAATTTCCACCCCCCCGCGCGCATCCCGAAACTGGGGAGCCGATCCTGGAGACGGAAAGGGTGCACGGATCCAGCCAAGGCAGCAGGTAAGAAAAATAACGAACCGTGGGCGCATCGTGAAGTAACTAGTTACTCCTCGGTAGTAACGATTCCGCGGTTGGGTTTTATCGCTCGGGTGTTGATAGCTGGTGCTCACAGATCGTTTTTAATCACCTTCTTGTGCTACAAGTTAGCAATCGCAACTGCTGTTTGGATTTAGAAATTGCCACCTTATTGCGGCAAATAAATGTATCTCTGTCTACATTTGCGGCAAATGCAGGAAATAAGGAGCAAAATGTATCTGAATGTATCCTCGGTTTGAAACCTTGATGCGAGTGCTATGTTAATTCTCATTATATACAGACACATGGACTGCATATGGTATGTGTGTGTGTATCTACTTATATATTCTCTTTACTTATATAAGGAGAATGAAACAGCACTTTTCTGAATCCATTTAAAGGACGCACTAAAATGTAGAACCACTTTTTAAAAAGAGTGGCTGGCAAATAAACGTATTTGAGGATGTGCTTAAATGCTAAAGCTCTTCCTTAAATGTAAGAGGGATCGGGAAACAGAAGTACAGTATTTAAGAAGCCAGCTGTAATAAAAGCGTTTGCTGCTCCAGCTTACATGGAATGTACATAATCCTGTATGTGATGTATATGAACATGTATATAATCTATACATTAAAAAAAGTGTGTTGCTACTTCTAGGTAATCAGTCACAATTTCATCTCATATACAGGGAGGTTTCCAAAGTTTTTTTTTAAAAAGGGCTTCTTTTAAAAATATATCTTTAATCCTAGAATTTTGCTTGTAGTCTAGCCTGTGTAAGTGCTTTCAGATGCTTATTGATTACTTAACAGTAAAATAAAAAATAAAAAACAAGATGTACATTTACAGTAAGGCACCTTTGAGAGTAGATGTTCTGTCTTGATTTATTTGCCTTATTACTCAGGCAAGCCCGGACTTGAATTAAAAGATGGATTTTAAGAGCAGAGGGAATAAGAGACAGGAAATTCTGGTTCAAGTCCCTGCAAAAGCATGGAAATTTCCTGTGGACTTAGCGGTTGCTTTATTAATTAGGCTTTTAGGTTGGCTGTTTTGGGGTTTTTTTTCCTGATCCTAAATCGCTTTTGGATCGTTTACGTCTCTTACTTAATTTAACCTGTTCTCGTTCGTTCGTTCATTATGAGCCCCCCTTAATGCCTGAGAGTCTCTCTGTCATGAATGTATATGTCTGTGAAGATTCTCAGTCATCCAGGGGAGTTCATCTGGAAGTTGAGTCATGGCAACTGGACTTCTTTAATGTAGAATTGTAGTAATTCTAGATTTCTGTGGGCAGCCGGGAGGGGGAAGCAGTGGGTTCTGATACAGTTGGACTACAAGCCCCATCATCCTCATGCTGGTTAGACTGGGGAAAAGGCCCTGCCTAACTCATAAACAGAGCCAAAAGGGGGTGAGGGAAGAGGTATGGCGCTCCAGGGGTGTTGGACTACAACTCCCATCAGCCTGGCCAGCATAACAACAAGGGCGAGGAACCCTTGGTGGGTTCGTACAGGTCGTCTGTACCAGGGCATTTGTGTATCATGTTATAGTGGTGCTAATTCTCGCCTGTTCCGTGTGCAAAACTGTACCTCCTCCAAACCCACCTCCCTTCTGCAAAAGGTCATCTCCTCGTCTGCAAACTACGGGGTGGTCTCACCCGCTGACCCGAATTTCCTTTCTGTCCAAAAGTGCGGCATCCGCCATCCTGACCTCCTGTACTGAAGAAACCCTTGACGTCCGGAAACTTTTCTTTGCAAAATGCGGCTCATTCTCAAAACCTGGCCTCGCTCCGTGGAAAGCTGTTCAACCTGCAAACCTTTCCTCCTGTGCTTTAAATCTATAAAAAAAAGTCCAAACCAAACCGTGTCACCTGGACACTGTTTCTGTGCCAAAGCTGGTCTGTTCAGAAATTGGGGGCGCCCCTTTCGTGTGCCCACCCCTTGGGGTCTGCAAACCCCGACCCTCCTATGGGGCCTAAGAAGCTTCTCAACGTGACCTTCTCCATTTGTTTTCCCTGGGCGGTCAAATTGCACTTTTATTGGCCTCTGAGCGATGGGCCAGCAAAGCTTTTAAACCAGGCCCAGCCGCCCTGAAGCCCCATAAACCAGGCCACCCCGGTGGGCTCCACTGGTTTTCTCCTCTGGCTTAGTTAATTATGTAGGGCATTCCTTTGGCAAAGCCTCCCTTGTCCCAAACCGGGCCTCCAGATTAGACGCTCGCCCGTTAAGGAGATTATTAGGTTTCCTTGTCCAGCAACACAATCTTAATATCCAACCCCCCCCCTCCTGCTATGGAAATTCTTACGAGGTGGCTACTTACAACCAACAAGGAGGGCATTGAATGCTGATTAGGAGCCCTGCGCCCAGGGGATTATGGGTTTTGGAGTTGCAAACGGATTGTTCAGTGTCCGTGGAGCTGGCCTACCTGTTTCCAGCGCGACCTTGGCGGGCACTGTTTCATCGTTTGTATTTTTCACCCCTGCTCCCAAGACAGTCAGAGTAGGAAAACAGGTGTTATCTAGATGTGAAATTAATACACCGATCTCGACCGAGATATATGGAGTTATTCACACCCTCTAGCAGCACCCCCTCCCATGTAAAGAGGCAAGGAGTGGTGACTCTGGCCGACAGGCGGTTGAAAAGAACAACGAACCCAACCCGTGTCCGTACGAAAGGGGAAGGAGAATTAATCAGGATGAAGTGGCAGAAAAGTAGCTTATTTCAACAAAAGCCTCCTTCTCTTAAATCCAAAGCTTGTGTAAGAAAATATGTGGGGGTCCCCCACACCCCCACACTCACTCAAAGCCTCCACCTAAGTTGGTTTCTTAGGGCACACCAGGGCCCGTGATGCAAGAGAAAAATGCAGAAGCCAAGATTAGATTGTGGGCTTTTAAGCTTCTGACTGGTTTGTGTGTTTTTATGTATGTGCTATTGAGCGGCTTCTGACTTAAAAGAGACCCTAAGCAGGAATGACTCCTGAAAAGCCCCCCGTCACAGTCAGGCTCAGTCCCTGCAAACTCAACGTTGTGGCTTCCTTCATGGAGTTGGTCCATCTTACAGTTGCTCCTCCTCTCATCCTCCTGCTGCCTGCTTTTCCTTGCTGCTTTTTCTCAGGAAGTCTCATCTCCTCAAAATGTGCTCAAAGCAGGAGCCTGGAATGATCTCTTGAGTGAGATTCCGGGTGTGATGTGGTCTTCGATCCACTTTTAAAACCTTTCTGGCCAAATAGTTTGCTTCGAGGTGAATTTATCCTAGGAAGAACCTGTTTGAGGAGGAGGAGGTCAAACTTGTTTGAACAGCCTTTCTGGTTTAATTCCACAACTTGTAATGTTATCTGTTAGACTCCTCTAAACTTGTATCCGTCCGTTTCCCAACTATTGTAATTGCGCGTCAAATTCAGGTTATTAGTTTTCTTATGTTTATTTTTAATACATAACAAATGTAACACACACCTGCTGCATAGTTTAGAATAAGATAATGTTTGAATATAAGTTCTTAGCGGGTTTTTAAGACCTGCTGGTTTTCGTATGGAGGCCATTGGACAAGCAAAGAAGAATAAATAAAACATTTAAACAGGGCATATCTGTTTGCCTTTAAGACAACCCAATGCATGCCCGGTGAAAGAGAGTCCTTTGCAGGGCAAGGGTGCCCCTCCTGTGCATGATGGGCTTTGGAATCCAGCTGGCCTTGCTAATGTGGAAAAACTTTACCTACAGACGGCGGCAGACGGTGAGTGGCCCAGAGCGTCGTCTCCGACCGGTCAGGTTGCCTTTCTTCCATCCTGGGCACCACCGGGGCTGGTTTTCCAGATGGGTGGGTGGATTGGAGGGGGATCCCTTTTGGGTTTCTGGGCCTTTGCAGTTCGGACCCAAACCCGGAGCAGACAAATTGGCACACTTGAATGAACGAATTTTTTTCCTCTCTTTTTCCCAGTTGCAACTGGTCGTGGAAGTCTTGTGGCCCCTTTTCTTATTCTTCATCCTCGTTTCCGTCCGCCGGTCACACCCGCCGTTTGAGCAACACGAATGTAAGTTGATTTAAAGAGCAACGATCATGACTTTCTAACTTTGATGCAAACAACCTTGGGGGCTGCAAACCTGACCCCCCTGTGAACAAGAAAACCTTCCGGTACGGACACCCCAGGTCTTTCTCGGTACAAAACCTTGCTGGTTTTGCAAACCGAGGGCCTCCGTTTAAATGCAAAACCTGCCAGTGGAGATTGAACATCAAAATAAATCCCAAATGAGTAGGACATTGGTGGCACATGGTTCCAGGGGTTCCATCCCCCTCCTTGTCCGCTCCGATTTTCACCTTTTTTTCTCTCTCAAGGTCATTTTCCAAACAAGGCACTCCCATCGGCTGGGACCCTGCCCTGGATTCAGGGTATTTTCTGCCATATCAACAACCCCTGTTTCCGCTATCCAACAGCCGGAGAGACCCCAGGTGTTGTGGAGAACTTCGACAACTCCACGTGAGTCCCCGAAGACATCGTCTCCTCCTTGCCTTGTGTGATACGAGCATTATTTATTCCACCCCACCCCATGTAGCTGACCCTCAGTACTCTTGACCTCCCCCTGATGTGCTAGTCATGATTAAAATGTACAGTAGGACCCCCATATCCACTGATTCAGATATCCACGGTTGGTAGAGGGAAAAAATTAAATAATTCAGCAGCCCCAAAGCAAGCTGTAAAGCAAGTTGTTGTCGCTCTTTCTGTATTTCTTTCTTTCCCTCTGTCTCTATTTCTCTGTCTCTCTCTGTGTCTATCTCTCTTCCTTCCTTCCTTCCTTCCATCCTTCCTTCCTTCCTTCCTTCCTTCCTTCCTTCCTTCCTTCCTTCCTTCCTTCCTTCCTTCCTTCCTTGCTTGTTCTTATCAGGTCCTTCCTCTCTTATCAGCTCCTTCCTTCCTTCCTTCTTTCTATCCACCATTAGCTCCTTCCTTCCTTCCTTCCTTCCTTCCTTCCTTCCTTCCTTCCTTCCTTCCTTCCTTCCTTCCTTCCTTCTATCCATCATCAGTTCCTTCCTTCCTTCCTTCCTTCCTTCCTTCCTCCCTCCCTCCCTCCCTCCCTCCCTCCCTCTCTCCCTCCCTTACTTCCTTTCACACATGCATCATCCCACTTCTTTCTTCAATTTACATACTGCAAATACCACCTAGCCTGGCGGCCACTCTGGCTAATGAATAATTCTTGGTAGAAATGAACCCTCTCCAGGTCCTTAAAATAATTAAATTCCATTCCATGGCAGAGGGCGTATGAGATGGGGGGGGGACCCCAAGTTTTCTTGTATTTCTAGGCTTCCTAATTCAGTGGAAACCCTTTGGCAGATGTTTTATTTCAACAACTGTGTGTTTCCTTGGAGGGTTGAGCATCTCCTGGGGGCCATGGACCACCCTGATGTGGTTTGCAGATTCAGAGATGTGGGGTCTTTTTTTTTGGGGGGGGGGTTCATCCTGAATTAACCTCTGCTGTGCTTTGCTCTTTGCAGGCTCTCCCGTCTCCTGGCCGATGCCCAGAAGGTGATCCGTCGCTTGAATGACACACAGATCCAAAGCAGTCTCTCTCATCTCTCGGCCACTTTGTTCCAACTGGGCAACCGGAGCCATCCCCAAGCAGGTGAGGATTGGGCGTGTGTCCGCACTGCAAACAAGATGTGTAATTTGCCTTGGAATCCTTCTTTCCCTTCTCGGCTGAACGTGAGCTCTTCAGCAGAAGGGTCTAAATCTAAAAATCAAACCAATGGGACTACACATCCCCTGCTTCTCCAAGCGACGGCCGTGACCCATGTATTCATTCATTTGATCTCTGTCCTGCTTTTCTCCTTCTTGTTCTAGAGCAGTGGTTCTCAACTTGTGGGTCCCCAGATGTTCCTGGACTGCAACTCCCAGAAATCCTGGCCAGCTGAGCTAATGATTAAGACTTCTGGGTGTTGCAGTCCAGGAACATCTGGAGACCCAGAGGTTGAGAACCACTGTAATCTAGAGATGTCTAGATCATCTCATTCCTCTCCAGCCTTGTTGATCTAGAGATGTCTGGATCATCATCTCATTCTTCTCCAGACTTGTTGATCTAGCGATGTCTGGATCATCATCTCATTCTTCTCCAGACTTGTTGATCTAGAGATGTCTGGAACTTCATCTCATTCCTCTCCAGCCTTGTTGATCTAGAGATGTCTGGATCATCATCTCATTCTTTTCCAGACTTGTTGATCTAGAGATGTCTGGATCTTCATCTCATTCCTCTCCAGCCTTGTTGATCTAGAGATGTCTGGATCATCATCTCATTCTTCTCCAGACTTGTTGATCTAGCGATGTCTGGATCATCATCTCATTCTTCTCCAGACTTGTTGATCTAGAGATGTCTGGAACTTCATCTCATTCCTCTCCAGCCTTGTCTGGAGATGTCTGGATCATCATCTCATTCTTTTCCAGACTTGTTGATCTAGAGATGTCTGGATCTTCATCTCATTCCTCTCCAGCCTTGTTGATCTAGAGATGTCTGGATCATCATCTCATTCTTCTCCAGACTTGTTGATCTAGAGATGTCTGGATCATCATCTCATTCTTCTCCAGACTTGTTGATCTAGAGATGTCTGGATCTTCATCTCATTCCTCTCCAGCCTTGTTGATCTAGAGATGTCTGGATCATCATCTCATTCCTCTCCAGACTTGTTGATCTTGAGATGTCTGGATCTTCATCTCATTCATCTCCAGCCTTGTTGATCTAGAGAGGTCTGGATCATGATCCCATTCTTCTCCAGACTTGTTGATCTAGAGAGGTCTGGATCATCATCTCATTCCTCTCCAGCCTTGTTGGTCTAGAAATCTCTGGGTCACTGTCTCCTTCTCCCTTCTCCAGCCTTGCAGGTCAAGGCCTACCTGAGAAACAATGAGACCTTCTCCCATTTCCTCCGGACAAACACCTCCCTCCCACCTGCTTTGGTGGATGAACTTCTGGGCTCCCGCCTTGACCTCCGTGTGGTGAGTCGATGTAAGGTGGATTGGGGTTGTTGGGTTGTTGGAGACAATGAGAACCTTGAGAACCACAAGGGTGCTCAACTGGACTTAAGAGACCTGAGTTCAAGTCCCACCTTCACGACAGTCAAGTCATCATTTTTCTCCCTCCTCTTCCAGTTCTCCCGTTCTGGCCAACCCTTGAGCCAAATTGTCTGCAACGCCTCTGTTCTTTCCGAGTATCTGCTGGCGAAAGACACCAGGTCCAACGAGCGCCTGCAGCAAGCCCTGTGCTCTTTGCCGGAATCGACCCTCCAGGCACTGGAACGTAGCTTCCTCTCCCAAATGGACTGGATGAGAATACTAATGGTAGGTAAGGGCAGAGCTAGATGCTGTGGGCTGCTGGTCTAAGTGCTAGGGGACCCCCCACTTTCATATACACTCCTTGATTTGTTAATGCCAAAGGCATTAACCCCACTAAATTAGCTTGTCCTTGGTGGCACATGGTCTCCAGAGTCTGTCCCCTCTCTCTTCAACTTCAAACCCTGGAAACTTCCAGAAAGCCTAACTCTCCTGCACCCCATCTATAAAGAACCTATAATTCCTGGAGGACACCTCCCTGGAACAGTTTCCTGCTATCGGATTGCCGAAGGACCTTTATATCCACAATACTAGTAACCATGGTTTCGCTGAAAGGGTTTAAAAATATTGAAAGACAAAACCCAAAGTGATGCATTTTCACCATGTAGTTACCAAGGCTGGTCGGTAGAGGGAGCCAGAGACCATACCAGGCATAGGGTTTGCTATTATCCACGGGTTCCGGCATCTGTTAGAGAAGCTTAGAGCGGATCCCCTGTGGATACAGGGGTCCTCCTGTACAAAGGGGACCCATGCTTTGCCTATCCTGCCTTAAAGCAAAATGCAACCCCCCCTACCCACTTTTCCTCCACATATCCCCCAAACACCCAGAAGGGTTTGTTTTGTTTTATTTTTATTTTGACCAAAATTGAGGTGGTCCTCAATTTGTGGTGAGAGGATTTCATCTTTCCCTTGATGGGTTCTCTGTGTTGAACCCATCCCATGGATTTGGGGGGGGGGGGCGGCGCAGATAACTCCTTTCATTTTATTTGTGCCATATGGTATTTTTTTAAAAAATTAAACTATTTTTTCCATTCCTCTTGAAGCAACGTTTAACGTCTGGATCGGTCGACCTTCTGAAGGCTGTGGAATCTCTCCAGATTGTCCTCAAGGCTGTAGAATCGTTAGCCAAAGAGGTAACGGCTGGGATTAGGAGGGTCTGTTTATCGCATACGTAACATATTCATTTCTGATTTACAAATATCTATAGGCCCCTTAGATCCAGGAAAGATCAAGCAGTGTACAAGGACAGCAACAATAAAAAACCAGTTCATTTTTGCAACACCTTTTTTGGGGAAATCCAGTCAAAGCAGGGTCCAATACGTTAGATCTTTGTTTAGACCCATGGTTTGGAAAATTGGATCTCCGACCATTCCTGGACTATAGCTCCCAGAAATCCTGGACAGCACAGCTAGTGGAGAAGGCTTCTGGAGTCGCTGTCCTAGAGTATCCAACCATGGGTGACCCTGTTGTTGTTGGATGACAAACCCCTCCCCACCCAGAAATCCTGCCCACCATAGCTAGCGGTGAAGGTATTTCTGGAGTTACAGTCCATGGATAACCAGCTTTGGGTCACCCTGATGATGTTGGACTACAACTCCCCAGCAGGTCTTGCTTGGGTTCTCAACAGGGGAGAATGGACAGTGTGGGAAATGGTGCCCTCTATGGATGCAACCAGCCATGTACGCTCCACAAACACAACGGAGGTACGAACATCGGTTTTTGATGCGTGCAGGGAAGAGGTCGTGTCTTTCTCCTCTCGGTTTCTTCTTGTTCTAGATCTCCTCCTTGTCTAGTTTTGGGGAATTCTGGGAAGCTCTGCAGGTTTTATCCGGGCAGGTGCCTAACGCGAGCCTCTCCCGCACCTTCGAAACCGCCTCCCGATTGCTGTGCGGCCACCCAGAAGGAGGCGGGCTCAAGGTCCCGTCTTTAAACTGGTACGAGGACCACGACGTCAAGAGCTTCCTCAACCGCAACGGGTCAGAGCTCAAGACCGTCTCCCTGGACAACACCATGAGTGAGTCTGCTATTTTGAAGCGGGAGAAGGGAAGCCCCCGTTTTGAGTTAATGGAGCGGCCCTAAAACCACACCAATGTGGCTATAAGGTCGAAAACGGGACAACCGTCTTTAAGATGGACGCGGACACCAGCGATGAGCAGGGTTTGGATGGCTTCCAGCTCCATTATTTGATGACAAGATACTGTGCCTTCAAAGACCAAGAACCCAATTTCCCAGAATCCAGTGCTCTAACCACTAGTCTGTACTGCCTGTACTGGGTTCTCTCTCTGTGTGTGTGTGTTCCTGTTGAATCTCCTCCTTGCTCTTAATTCCTCAGGTCCCTTCTGCAAAGAACTGATCAGGAACTTGGAATCCAATCCGTTTTCCCGCATCTTATGGAGGAGTGTCAAGCCCCTGTTTGTCGGCAAAATCTTATACGCCCCTTCCACGCCAGCCACTCGAAAAGTGATGGCAGAGGTAAACTTTTCTGAGTCTGACTCTCCCGGACTCAACTCTTTTGGAAGGGTTAGTGTCCCCTGGTCCACCCTTGAAATGTACTCCCCTGCCTCGAGGACCTCGGTGGAATTCACCTGCTTTGCTAGACCCGGGGAAAATAATCGCTTCCGGAATAGCCATTGCCGCTTGTTGTGCTGGCCATGATTTCTGGGAATTGTAGTCCAAGTACCTCAGGGTGTCCCAAGTTTAGGAACCACTGCTCCAAGCTCTGTTTGAGATCCGGGTTGATGGTCCAGTTGATGGACCTCAGATGGTCCATTCAACGCAACACTGAGAAAACCATCCTCTCTGACCCGATCCCATCCTTCTGGTTACAGGTGAACAGAACCTTTCAAAGCTTGGCTGTCTTGCAGGACATCCAGGCAGCTTGGGATGAACTCGGACCTTGGATCTACACCTTCATGAACACCAGTCAAGAACTGGGCGTGGTCCAGGTGAGCACCTCCTCTTGTTGAGCCAAGATTGGCTGAGAAAGATAATAAAGTGGGAGGCGAGGTGTACATTCAGGAATTTGCTAGCTTCTGAAAAGGGACATCTTTAACCCATCTGTGTTTAATTTTTCCAGGCAACAACAATTATTTTGATAATGTTTATCTTTAAAAAATCGGCGTTTATCATTAATCAACAAGTTGTGTGTTCAGGTAGGTTTCTTTTCTTTTCTTTTTTCATTCTTGCAGAACCTGCTGGCAACCCCGGGCGCCGCCCAGTTCTTACAGCATCAGCTCCAAGGAAGCTTCTGGAATATCTCCGCCTTGAGGGAATTCCTGGCGCCCCCAGAGGATGGGAAGGCTAACAGCTGGTACAAGGTTTATGAGGATGTGGACAGCTCCATCAGCACTCTATCCCAGTTCATTGAGGTGTGCTTTGGGTTGTGGTGTGTCTGCGTCGGTGTTCCCCTTGATGCTACGGCAGGGTGTGTGTGTGTGTGTCCCGTTTGACAAGGCTGACCCCGGCCTCTCCTTCCCCTAGTGCGTGTCGCTGAACAAAATTGAGGCCGTCGCTTCGGAAGAGCAGCTTATCGGGCGCGCTCTGGAGCTGCTGGAGGATCGGCAGTTTTGGGCCGGTGTCGTGTTCCTCCTGCCGGACAACCGGACCAACCTGGAGCCCGACCTGCCTCCTCACGTTCGGCTCAAAATCCGGATGGATGTGGACGACGTCACTCGGACCAATAAAATCAAAGACAGGTGGGATGGGTCTTTCACGGTTGGCGTGAGTTCCCTAGGCCACCACCGTTAGTCTCGTATCTGACGTGCATCTCTCGATTGTCCAGGATCCGTGTCCCGTAACATCTCTGTTGCCCTTACCCCGTTTCCCTTTTTGCTCAGATTTTGGGATCCGGGACCAGCCGCTGACCCCTTCAGCGACCTGCGATACGTCTGGGGAGGTTTCGTCTACATTCAGGACCTCGTGGAGCAGGCGGTGGTCCAGGTTCTTACGGGGACTTTGCCGCAGCACCGCACCGGAATTTACATCCAACAGATGCCTTATCCCTGCTATGTGGATGACATGTACGTTGCAGGGCGTTTCTAACTCCTTGAAGTTTTGGGAAAGGACCTTTTCACTTCTGATTTAAGATGATTCTATAGATTAATGCTTTTTGCAAGTTCTTATCTTTGCTTAGATCTTGACCGCCTGAACCTGTGACTTCCTTTAGTGCAGTGGTTCTCAACACGAGTGACAGAGGCTTCTGGGAGTTGCAGTCCCAGGAACATCTGGGGACCCACAGGTTCCCGGTTGGGAACCATAGCTCTAGAATCTTGTTTGCCTACAACTCCCAGAAGCCCTGGTCAGGAGAACTAGCAGTGAAGGCTTCTGGGGGGTTGAAGTTCAAGAACCTCTAGCCACCCAAGATTCTAGATTGATGGTTCCCAACAATTGGCCAACTCAGATGTTCTTGGTCTACAACTTCCAGAACCCTTAGGCACCACAGCTGGAAGTGAGGGCTTCTGGGATTTGTTGTCCAAGGACATCTCTAGATCCAATATAGCTATCAGAACAAGCCTGCACAACTCATTGACCGTGGGCGACTGGTAGCCCGTGGCACCATCAGAAGTTGCCCGCCAGGTCTCCACCAGCTTCCCAATACCAAGGGGTGGATTTTTTTGTGCCCAATTGCCCACCTGGACGTTTGGTCCAGGTTTCTACCCTTGCCCTTACCTTCTGCTGCCACTATGCACATCCTCTCGCTCAGCTCCTCCGTAGGAGACTCTGCCCTCCTACTCAGAAGCACCAGCAAAGTCCTCGCGTGTGTACTTCTGAAAGTAGCCCACGGGGATGTGTGACACTTCAGGAAGTGGACTGCGAGAACGTCTGGTGGCTAGAAGTAGCCCGTGGACTGTTCAAAGTTGGACAGCCCTGTATTAGACAATTTGTCCATCTCATCTTCCATCTTCTACTACCTTCAATATTAGAGATGGGCACGAAACGAGCAATTTTTCATTTTCGTTTTCGTTTTTTCATTTCGTTACGTAATGAAACGAAAAACGAATTTTGTCTCCAAAATGAAACAAAACGAACCGAACAACATAAATTTTGTTGTGCGTTTCGTTTTGTTGCGGAAAATACATTGAACTGTAATGAGTGCTAACAAAACAGCAATTTTTCGTTTTCATTTTCGTTTTTTGTTTTGTTACGTAATGAAATGAAAACGAACTTTTTTGCAAAAAATTCACAAAAAACGAAAACAAACCGAAACGGACCCCCTAAACAACAAACGACAAACGAAACACCATTTTTTTGAGTCGTGCCCATCTCTATTCAATATTTCCAGCGTTACTGTTTCCCCAGAGAGTCCTCTCTCGTCATGTAACACCCCAAAGGACAGTGGCCTCTTTTTCAAGAGAAGAGTTGCATTTTCCGTAAAACAAACAAATTTTTTTTTAAAAAAACCTGTTTTGGCCCGTGGTACTGAGGCTGATCTTTGTGGCTTCTCTCCCGCACTCCTAGCTTCCTGCGCGTCTTGAACCGCTCTTTGCCTCTCTTCATGATCCTGGCGTGGATCTACTCCGTGGCGATGATCATCAAAGGGGTGGTCCACGAGAAGGAAGCCCGCCTCAAGGAGACCATGAAGATCATGGGGCTCAGCAGCGCCACCTTGTGGCTGAGCTGGTTCCTGAGCAGCTTCATCCCCTTTCTCATTAGCGCCGCCCTGCTGGTGCTGATCCTGAAGGTGGGTGTGGGGTTGTGTGGTCGGGATTGTCACCTACCTGTTTCTGCAACCGACCTGGTATCGACACCTTTTCTGATGAGGTGGAACCGAATGCGGATTCCAATTCGGGCCAGCCCCGGACAAAACTGAAACGGCCAAGCCTAATTGTGTGTTCCAGAGCAAGCTGTGTTGGCCTTGAGGTCTAGAAACTTGACAGCCACTTTATTTTTAAAAGGTGAAAAATGCATATGATGGAATAAATATACAAAGAAAAACTACATGGATTATTGAGTTAGGGATGCTTTAGGCAACTTTTTAATGTTGATGTTTGTTCCTTGCTCCTGGGAGTCTATTTTTAGAGTATTTTTACCCTGCCTTTCTCTTTGGAAAATGACTCAAGGCAAATGGCAATAATGAGGGACAATATGCAGTCCAATACAATTAAGTCATATTCAAGCATTGAGAGCGGGGAATTGAGGGACATCTTACTGCATTAAAAGACAACATTACATTAAAGCTACAAGAATCTTTTGACTCTTCGAATTTCGTGGAGCAGGGACTACAACTCCCGCACGGCACTATCCAAGATTCCTGGGAGTTGTAGCCCAAGAACATGGCTGTGGGTCACCTTTGTAGAGGACACAAGGATGCCTGTGCCCAGAAGGTGGAATTGTTTCCCAGACTACAAAACCCATGACTCCCTGGTGCGGTGCCATGGCAGTTCGGACGGAGGTGTGCTGCGTGGCTGGAACATAGTGGTACAGTCACCTCTGACCCCCTGGTTCTGAAACGTCCTCTCTTGGTTCCATCCAGGTTGGAGACATCCTTCCCTACAGCGACCCGGCCGTGGTCTTCCTTTTCCTGGCCACGTTTGCGGTGGCCACTATCTCCCAGTGCTTCCTGATCAGCACCTTCTTCTCACGGGCCAACCTGGCCTCAGCCTGCGGGGGCATCATCTACTTCTCCTTCTACCTGCCCTACGTTCTCTGCGTGGCTTGGCGGGACCACATCACCTTTCCCCTCCAGATTTTCGTGGTGAGGATGGGTCTCGTGGCATGCCTGCTGCGATGTGCAGCCTTGCCTTGGGTGGCCTAGGCGTGTGCTTCTGTTAAGCAACTGGTCTATAGCTTAGTCTTTGGTTCCATCTAGTGGCAGGTCTTGGTAATACACCTTGGAAATGTGTATTTCTCTGTTTTATTTTTTAACATTTTATTTTATTATTATTATTTTATTGGCCGTGAATAAATGAAATCACGGGTCCTGCGTTCGTGGATATGGCAGGACTACTTTATTGGGAATCCATAGCCCGTGGCCAGTTAGTCGAGCTGGAAAAGTTGGACACCCTGCCCTTGTTTTCCATCCTATTGGGTGTTTTGCGACCCCCTGACACCCATCTTTTTCTGTCTCTTTCACCTCCAGAGCCTTCTTTCCCCCGTGGCCTTTGGCTTTGGGTGTGAATATTTCTCCCTTTTCGAGGAGCAGGGGGTGGGCGTCCAGTGGCACAACGTGAACGCCAGCCCCGTAGAAGGGGACCGCTACACATTTGCCACTTCTGGCGGGATGCTGCTCGTCGACGCCTTCCTTTATGGGCTGGCCACGTGGTACGTCGAAGCGGTCTTCCCAGGTAAGAAGTGACCCCAGGCCCTTCCTTTCGAAAACCCCTCCGAGCCTGTAGAAGTTGGAGGTTGGGTCTCCAACCATTCGTGTCCAGCGAGTGGATTGCGATCGTCTTGTTCCTCCTCCCACGAGCTCCGGTTGGCATGTTCTCCCTTCATGCTTGATCTTCAAAAGAACCCCTAACAGACTGACAGAGAGCCAAAGAGTGGCTCCATCTGACCCCCTGTGGATTTCATCTTTCCACATTAGAACTAGAACCTAGTGCCAATATACAGACAGGGGGTGAGAGAGAGAAAGAGCCATTAACGGAAGCTTCGTCAAATGGATTTAAGCCCCAATTTGTGGTGGAGTCTAGCCAGTGGCTAGGACGCGGCCACTAAACATGGATAGCTCTAACTTCACTTCCTCCCCTCCTCTTCATCTCCTAGGCCAGTATGGAATTCCGAAACCATGGAATTTTCCTCTCCTGAAGAGCTACTGGTTTGGGGAATCGTCTCAAGACGCTTGCCCGCACCCCATTCCTACGAATACGCCCCACTCCACTGAAGGTAACTTCACCCGTACTCCACGTGTTTTCTTCTCACTCAACTGTTTTCTCAGTCAGATATTCCCGGAAATTTCATGAACCTCAATTCGTTCATGATGGAAACAACTCCATTTTAACTTTGTACTTTTCCTCTCGGGAAGGTAGATGTTCCTGGAACAATCTCCCCTTTGAGTGGATTGAGAAACACTACACTGGGGAGAAAAAAATATGTGTTTCTGATTTACCCTTCCACTGCCCTTTCACTCTCTTTCTCTATTTTGTCTTCCCTGTTGTCGGGAATCCTGACGGACTGCCATGAATTAGGGGTGTCCCTCGCCATCCTTACTTTGTAGTACAACATGACCACGGTATCTGTGGGAATGCACATCTAAGCCCTCCCCCATAGATGCCAAAAAACATGGCCATCGCAAATGCCCTACATTGCCTGGTCTCTGGCGCCCCTTATTGTCCTGTCCTGGCCATTACATCACAGGAAAACGTATTTCTGGGATTTTTCAGCATTTTTCAATATCTTTTCCAATGGCACATGAATGAATCTGGGGATAAGCGATTCTGCAGATTCAGGGGGTCCTTCGGTAATCATTGAAGGAAGAATTGCTTTCACTTTCAATTTCCCCATTCATTCAGGGTCCTTTCCCTTCATTTCTAGTTCTTGCTCATTTTCTGCTGGGTTTGGGTCGCTCTTGGATTTTGGTGATTTTGTACCAATAGATTTACCTCTTGATTTCCGGTTCTGATGGGTGGAAGGGTCTGCAGTTATACACTACATGCGTTGTGGCTCCCTCTAACTTCCTGTCTTAATCAAGATCCACTGGAAATAGATAAAAATGTTTACTTTGATGGGTTGAAAGTTGCTGGGATCCAGCCTCAGCGAAGGGTGCGGTCAGAAAAAAGAAGGGAGATGGCAGTCTGTGATATCTGGTGCAAATGAGATAAAGATGTCCTGCCGTCCGCACCCCCGTGGCAATCTTTTATTGAGTACAAAAAGTAGGTCGGTACATCAGCGCATACGTGGCAGGTTCGCTTGCTGATAATGGCAGAGTTACAAGCTGGCTATCTGAGGCCGTTTAACCCTTTACCTACAGAAAGTGAGTATTTTCTGGCTGTGGATACGTGGATCAGCGGATCCCAGTTCTGTGGATAAGGGGCTCCCTGTGTAACTTGCCACCGTTCTCCCCACAATTAACACCTCACCTGGTGTATGTCTCTGATAAGATTGTGCCCTGGGGATTTCCCTTTCCTCCCTTAGAAGAAGATGAAAGACACTTGAGCAGCAAAATTCAAAAGGCTTCAATGGATCAAGGTTCAGTTATGGTGGAAGAGTCAGTAGCAGCTCCCAGTTTAGTTGCTGCTAAGGGCATAAGAGTTTTTGTCTTCTAAAAGAGTAAGGACAAATTCTCCAGAGAGGCCTGAGATTTCAGATTGGAGCGTCACTGTGACCACAGTTTCTCCTCCTCTCCGAGAAAGCACCGGACGCGCTTGAAATATTGTCACAGTCAAGAACTGGAATAATAAAAACACGTCTGCAAAAGGGCCCATTTGAACCCTTGGCCAGTGTTCTCCCCTTTCCACCCTCAGCTCTAATGGAGGACCCCCCGTCTCACCTGAAAGTAGGGGTCTCCATCCGCAACCTGGTGAAGATCTATCACAGCAGCAGGAAAATTGCGGTCAACGGGCTGAGCCTGGACTTCTACGAGGGGCAGATCACATCCTTTCTGGGGCACAACGGAGCTGGGAAGACCACAACCATGTGAGTTGGGGCAGGAAGGAGATGTGTGTGTGTGGGGGGAAGATGAGCTGTGTTTTCTGGGCATCACAGATGCCAGCTGGAAACGGGGCTTGATTAAAAAAAAATCTGGGTGAAAGAAATGATGGAGAGGAATATGAGGGAAAAAATGAAGGATTTGTTTGGGATGGGGTTTATGGAATACAAGGACGATACTTCCAGACTTTAGAGGGTTGCATTAAAAGGAAACCCTTCCCAAATCAGTTCCCAAACCTTTCAGCTGAGAAATAATAGCTTTGTTGGCGGGGGTCATTGTAATGGAAATGGAAATATCTGGATGATGCTAAATTCCATGGGAGTTGCAAGGCACTAGGGGGTTCTGGTCATTTCCCGAAAGTTGGCCAAAAAAAAAAAAAAAAACAAAGTGTGCTGGTCATATACCAACCCTACTTGGTCTACAAGTAATTATGCAGGCGACACCTTGCCCCATCCTCCCACCCACCCCAAAGCAAGCTGGGTGCTCATTTTACCCACCTTGGAAGGATGGAAGGTGGAGGGAACCTCCCCTCCTTCCCCTAATGCCTTGCAGCTCACATGGAACTGAGTCCCTCTCAGCCACTTCCTCTGCCTTCATCACATCAGAAAGAAGTCATTGCTTCTCAGCTAAAAGGACGGAAAGGAAAGGTGTTTTGGTTTGCTAAGACCCCTTCCTAATGGGTGAATTCCTGCAGATGTCTGGGGCTGGTGAGTCCATGAATCCTGAAATCCGTCCACTCACCCATCAAAGTTTTCAATCCGTCTTCTCTGCTTCATGATTTTAGGGGCGTTGAACTTGAGCGGACACACCTCTCACTTCTCGAAGGCGTCGCTTGTATTCTAAGAAGAATGTTGCTTGATTTTCTTTTCTTTTTTTTTTCTATCTCTCTTGGTCCACCCCCGAACCCAACTTTTGATCCTAGGTCCATTTTGACCGGCCTCCTGCCCCCGAGTTCAGGAACGGCCTATATCATGGGCAGAGACATCTGCTCCGACATGGACACCATCCGGAAGACGCTGGGAATGTGCCCGCAGCACAATGTCCTCTTTGATATGTAAGGATATTTTTTTGGTGTGAGTGAGAGTTGCAGCCGCTGAACAGAAAAGAAGAAAAAGAAATTGTAAAGAAGGCAGCTATGTCCAGGTGACCTTTGCGCTCTGGAGTCCTTCACACAGCGATTAATCCTGCCCTGCCTTTTCCCCCTCCTCATTCCCTCCAGCCTGACGGTTGAAGAACACATATGGTTTTACGGGCGTTTGAAGGGCCTGTCTGCGCAGCAAGTCCGAGATGAGATGGAGCAGATTATACAAGATGTGGGGCTCCCCCACAAGCGGTGGGATCCAACAAAAAATTTATCAGGTCAGTTCTGAGATCTGGGATAATCTCAGTTCTGGGATCTGGGATAATCGACAGAGCAGGGATCTTGTTTTATGTGTCCTTTTTCAGGTATAGCAACCCAGTTCAGCCAGAACACTACCGCATCTTGGGACTCTCCGGAGTTCGTACTGACCATGCATGAAATTAATATTAAATGCAGAATGCAATGAATATATTTCTCCATCCCTTCCTTCCAGGGCTTTATTAAAAATGCACAAGTTCTTTCAATCTATTTTTAACACAAAGCAGAAATTAAGATAAACATAGAACTGCTGGACTAGAGGGGACCCAGGAGGCCAAGTGGGGATTTGAACTTCCAATCTCTACTTCTGCAGCCAGATGGCTCAACTCCTGAGCAGTTCTACCCATTTCTTGTTTTTGGATCTCCTTTCCCCTTTTCGTCTTCCAGGTGGGATGCAACGCAAACTCTCAGTAGCCATTGCGTTCGTGGGGGGCTCCAAGGTGGTGATTCTGGACGAGCCCACAGCCGGGGTCGACCCGTACTCCCGCCGAGGCATCTGGGAGCTCCTCTTGAAATACCGCCCAGGTAGGGAACATGTTTGGTGTGGGAGGGGACCCAGCCCGTTTCCTATTCAATGGCATCTTGACTTTGAATCCAAACCATGAATAGCACTCTAGCGAAGCAGCGCTATGCACTTGGAAAAGAATCTACAGTGCTATGCACTTGGGAAAGAATCTATTTCAATAAAACTTTACTTGCCTTTGAACGCCAAACCTCTGTTTGTGGGAAATTGTACTGGATATGGGATGACCCAGTCTTGAAGGTTTAGTTTCCACTGGCTTTGAGGTGAGACCCCACAAGAAAGGGAAGGAAGTGGCTAGGGAATCCTACACTGCGTGATCAGCTTCTTTTTCTGTTTGTGTTTTTCTGGGGGGGCTCCACTAGGTCGGACGGTCATCCTCTCCACCCACTACATGGAGGAAGCTGATCTGCTGGGCGACCGCGTGGCCATCATCTCCCAAGGGCGCCTTTGCTGCTGTGGGTCTTCCCTCTTCCTGAAGACCCAGCTGGGTACCGGCTACTACTTGACCCTGGTGAAGCGGGAGGCGGGCCAGGGCGCCCCCAACGGCGTCGGCTCGGCCAGCAAAAAGGTTCAAGGAAGACCAACCCTTTCCATATTTCTTGGCCCAGGCTGACTGGGTTCAGAGGGGAGCAGAAAGGATGATTAGGGGGGGAAACCAAATCCAAGGAAAGGTGGAAGCGGGCTTTATCAGCTCCTTCTAACTCAATTATTCTATGATCCCCCTTTTTCCACCTCGATGTTCAATCCCACACATATCTTGCCTCCGACCACATCCTTGTGAGGTGGGTCAGAATGAGGGACAGGCTGACTGGCCCCAGTGACGTCCATAACTCTGAAACACAAACTAGTCCAACCATCTATTATTCCTGTTCATGAATTGGAAGGGGTGCGTTTTTAGCGATTTCTGATCCATCAATTTGTGAGGCTATGGCATGGCCCCCAGGGCATCTAGAGACCCTAAATTTCCCCATGGACCTTCTCTACAATCCTTTCACATCTGGGGCACATGGGATTTGTGATGTCCAAGTGATGCACCCGCAAAGAGAACAACACCCCCACCCCCACCCCCCTGTGGAAAGTTCACCCTAAGCACTTAGAGATACCAGATGTGCAGAGAAGTTTCCTCTGATTCTCCTTTAAAAGCCTCCGGTTTTGGTGAAAATTGGGTTTTCCCTAGCTAGTTACTAAAGGATACTTTTTAATGGGGGGGGCTTTGGTGGGTATATAACTCAGATGTCCAAAGTGCAATCTTTACTGAATGTGGAGGGGTTGTAGAAGACAGTCGCCAGAGGATTCCTTGCAAATTCCCTACAAATCTCAAGTCCCAACCCATTGCCTTTCAATGATATAATCGTCCGTTTCAGTTTCCCCTGATTTATGCCTTACGGCCCATTCCCTCAAGTGAGTGGCCCAATCCTGAGTCCCCATGGGTAACTTCTCAGGTTGGTGACGCTGCGGAAAATGAGAGACCCCTCTGGGTTCTAGTCCGAACAGAAGAGGAGCTGGACTGAGTTGGGGAGGGAGGAATATGGCTCGGTGCCTGTGATGCAGCCCCTCTGTCCTCTGGTTTGCAGGGCGCTGTCCGTGGTACTGAGAGAGCTTCAAGCCTGCTTAGGCTTCAGCACCACAGCCAGCTCCCTAAGCCTGCCTTTCCAACTGAGCTCTCCATGGTGCTGAACAACATCCTCTCAATAGGCTCAGCCCTTGAGGTTTCTCCTGTCAAGTTCGGGCAAAAATCCAAAGCCCATTCCATGCCGCCATGACATCGGGATGACAGCCAGCAATTTCGGCTTCAACGCAAGCATTTTTATCCCTTCTAGGCTGACAGCGATTCGGAAATCAGCTGCGACACCGGATTGGGAAGCGAACAGAACAGCGAGACCACCTCGGCGGGTAAGGAGCGCTTCGGGGTTCCAAAACGGGCTGGAACGGAAGGGTTTGAGCTAAGCTGCTTAGCTTGTGGGGTCCTTCTGCCGTCCTACAGACGTAACCCAGCTGACCTCCCTCATCCAAAAGCTCGTCCCGGGCTCTCGGTTGGTGGAAGATATTGGCCAAGAGCTCCTCTATGTCCTTCCGTACGGCGGATCCAAAGACGGCACCTTTGAGGGCCTCTTCCAGGAGCTAGACGCACATATGAACGAATTCGGAGTCTCCGGATACGGCATTTCCGACACCAGCTTGGAAGAGGTAGATCTCAGGAGGGTTCGGTGCTACCACCTCTTGCCTTCATGCGTCTCTCTAGTTGAGCTGGTTTCTGCTTTTGGGAACCACTCCTGGCCTGGAGAAAGTGGAAGAAAGCTCAAGATCTGAACACCAGCCTCGCCAACAGTGTTTGATGTTATTTAGAACTCAGATTACGTTGTTATTATCTTTCCTTTCAGATCTTCTTGAAAGTGGCCGAAGACACTCGCGTAGATTCCCCAGGTAATTCTCAGGCTGTTACTTTAGAAAGGTCAGGATCACGCCAGGGGAGATGTAAATTGAGGTCTTATGGATGCTGGTGGAGATAGTTGGGAACATCTGGGGTCCTCAGAGAAATATGTTTTCTCCAAAATATCCCACCTTGAACAGCTCTGCTCCACTCTTTAAACCCCAAGTCATGGTTTCCTTCATGGAGTTTGTTCCTCTCATGTTGTGGGGCTTCCTCTTTTCCTGTTGCCTTCTGCTTTTCAAGCGTGAGAGGGGAGAAAAGGGTGTGCCGAAGGTATCTAAGCAATCTGGACTTTCCTCTTTGGGTTAATTACTGCTAATTGGTCCCTCTCTCATCTCCCCAACAGGGTCTCCACAGAGTCTCAGGACATCTGCCCCGGTTTCGGGGTACACCCTCCGGACACTGGCCGAAGAAACAGAGGGGAATG
This sequence comes from Phrynocephalus forsythii, assembly GCA_029282475.1. Classification (NCBI taxonomy): domain Eukaryota; kingdom Metazoa; phylum Chordata; class Lepidosauria; order Squamata; family Agamidae; genus Phrynocephalus; species Phrynocephalus forsythii. Next base: position 9,490,923 of record JAPFRF010000018.1, read on the forward strand.
ATGTAGAAATGGGTAAGAGAAGGATAGCAGAATAAAGAGGTATATTTGTGTTTGCACCTCTCTGCTCCAGCTTTTAAAGGGAGCCCATTTGTGTGTTATGATGATGCCTCTCATCATAATATGCCTCCTGGCGGGCTTTTAAGGAAAAATCTCCACATTGGCAATGACTTTCAGCTCAGGACATCTGTGGGCCAACCTTAACCCTTTTCTCTCTCTTTTTCTTTCTTTCTGCTTCCGTCTTTCCACACAGTCAGAGGATGTAAGAAAGGTAAACAGGCATGGAAAGGGGTGGCCTTTGGGGCCCATTGCTGTGCTCTGATGTTCCCATCCCTCAGATGTGAAAGAAAGGTGTTTTTTTGCATTTTTGAAAGCAGCCTGAGTTTTTTTTTTTAAAAAAAAACCTATTAGTTGGTAGTTGCTACGCACATTCCTAGCCATGCACCAACTCATGTGACGGGTGCATAATCAGGGGCAGAGCAGCAACTCATTCACTAGAGGCACGAGCAGCAGTTCATTTACTAGTGGTTTGAGCAGTGACTCATTAACTAGTGGCATAGTCAATCACTTCAATTAATGGTATAAGCGGTGACTCATTAACTAGTGGCACAGGGAACAGCTCATCAGCTAATGGCATGAGCTGAGATGCATTAACTAGTGGAATGAGCAGTGACTCATTAACTAGTGGCACAAGCAGCAACTCATTCATTAGAGGCACGAGCAGCAGTTCATTTATTAGTGGTATGAGCAGGAACTCATTCACTAGAGCAGTGGTGGTGAACCTTCAGCATGCCAGATGTTTTGGACCACAAATCCACAGTCTTTTGTCATTGGCAATATAGGCTTGGAATTCTGGGAATTGTGAGATGATCTGGAGTGCCAAAGGTTCACCACTACTGCACTAGTAGCACTAGCAGCGATTCATTTACTAGTGGTATGAGCAGCAACTCATTAACTAGTGGCAGAAGCAATTACTCGTTAACTACTGGCATAGGCATCAGCTCATCAACTAGTGGCATGAGCTGAGACACATTCACTAGAGGCATGAGCGGCAGTTCATTAACTAGTAGTATGAGCAGTGACTCATTAATTAGTGGCACAGTTAGCAACTCATTAACTAGTTTCAGAAGCAGTGACTCATTAACTAGTGGCACAAGCAGCAACTCATTTACTAGAGGCACAGCAGCAGTTCATTTACTAGTGGTATGAGCAGCAACTCATCAACTAGTGGCAGAGTCAACAACTCATTAACTAGTGGCAAATCACTGCTGTAGTTTACACCATTACATTTACACTGGTGTAACTCGCCAACAAGGCACTGGCCATTGTGTTAAAGGGGTCATAACACGATTCTCTTCCCTCTGACCCCAATTTATCTTTGCACCAACCCTGCCAAGCTCTGATGAGGCCATGCTTTTCCAATCCGCACATCTCCTCCACAAACGAGTTCCAAATCATGCCGCTAGTCCTCTGGAGAATCTTGCGGTGCCGCCTCCTGGAAAGCAGCCCAGGTCCGACACACTTCATCCTCTCTTTCGACAGAGGAAGAAGCAAAGGAGACGGATCACCTCCGGAGTGGCGGAGCGCAGGCTTCACGACGGTTGACGGGCTGGGACTTGACGTTCCAACAACTCCGAGCCCTTTTTACCAAGAGGTTCCTCTACGCCACCCGTAGCAGAAGGGGGTTCTTTGCGCAAGTATGGCGTTGTTCTCCTCATTCCATGTCTTTGAAATATGTGGGGAAAACAGAGAGGAAGAGATGTCAGACAGATCTGTCTTAGATGCCAACAGTGGGCTTCCCCATCCCCGGTTTCTTCCCCCAGATCGTACTTCCGGCCGTCTTTGTATGTATTGCCCTCTTCTTTAGCTTGATCGTTCCGCCATTTGGCAAGTATCCGCCCCTACGCCTCGACCCCTGGATGTACGGGCCGCAGGTCACATTTTTCAGGTACGCATCCAGAGCTTGGGATCAGCTCTTGCATGTTCTGTGGCTCTAGCCAGGTTTCCTAAGAGATGCTTCCGAACAAACCAGCAAATCCATACCTCGGTTATCAAAATACAGTAATACCTCGGATAATGAATGCCCCTGATAGCGAATTTTTCAAATAACGAATCACAATTTCCAGGTATAGGCTTGCCTTGGTTAATGAATTTTTCCTATGGGCTGCCTTGAATAACGAATTTTCTCTATGGGCTGCCTTGAATAAGAATTTTCCCTATGGGCTGCCTTGGATAGCAAATTTTCCCTATGGCTGCCTCGAATAACGAATTTTCCCTATGGGCTACCTCTGATAACGAATTTTCTCTATGCGCTGCCTCGAATAACGAATTTTCTCTATGGGCTGCCTCAAATAACAAATTTCCAGCATGCGTCGGTAAAAAATAGTTATCCCGGGCTGCATCACATCTGTACCTTTAAAGTGCACTTTATAAAGAGTTTTGAGCAAAAAAACCAGGTGTCTCTGTCATTTTCCTAGGCTCCGGAACGGATTAAGTGGTTTCCCATTCATTCTTATGGAAACCACATTTCGGATAGCGATTTTTTTTTTTTTTTTTTGGATAACAAATTGCCTCAGAGAACAATTTAAATTCGTTATCCGAGGTACCACTGTACAGCTTGTGACACGAAAAAATACTAAAGCAGCAATAGTTATTCCCCCCCACAGTTAATTACTGGGGTTGAAATTGGAAGTGAGTTCTAAGAGGGAGGCAGGAACTGAGTTTTCCACCCCTGCTCTAACTACTGAGCAAGACTGCCATTCTTGGACTCATACCTGGCAGCTAGCTCTCAAAAGGAATGGAACGAGTCCTGGATTTGTCTCCCACTGCTGAATTTCACCACTCGGACTGGGGGGAAATAATCCAGGGTGCCTTTTCTCGTTCATTCTCTCAGTGATGACTCGCCGCCAGGGGACCTCGGCTCGCCCCAGGTGCTGGAAGCGTTTCTCGGTGACCCCGGTTTTGGCACCAAGTGTATCAAAGAAGACAATGACCTGTGAGTAGACCAGAGCATTGTCCAGCACGACTTTGGGCCTTTGATCCTCTGGGGTCAAACAGGCCAGTGGCCTCAGGTGGCAGATGTCAGTAGGCGGCAAAAGGCATCACGCCCCCCCCCCCAGTGAATGAGTTTTTGCCTTCTGTGGCACTGTGCCACCCCCTCGTCTCTGCCAAAGCATGATTTGTCTCTCAAAGATTCACTAGACAGTTCCAAAATCAAGGAGCCTGTAAAGAACTCCATCTCCCAGGTGCCTTGTTATTAGTCTGTAGCGGCGTAGAGCCGATGGGAGTTGTAGTCCCAAGAACATCAGGCATTCTGGGTTTGGAGATTCGCCCTATGAGATGTTGGAGGGGAACCCATCTTCTCTGGAATTCAGCTGTTTTCTTTTTAGGTTCAAAAAAAGAGCTGATAAAAATATCGGCCAATTGGAACCCACCTCCCACCTGGGAGACAGTTTGGCTTCTCTGTGTAGGATCGGGTGTGATGGAGCTATTTTCCCATGATTGCCTCAGGCGGCTAAATATCTTGGGAAGGCATTTTGCCTCAGAGTTGTGCCTGGAAGACAGCAGGGCATTTCTGGTTCAACGATGTTCCCTCGAGTTTTGAAACCCAGGGGGTAGAATTTAGATACACAACGGTTGTTCCGAGTGTGAATCCTTCCAAATTCCTTGTTTTGCAAATGTCATTCGTTCCGCACAGTCCCCTGCTTCCAAGGACAGAAAACTGAAGGGATTCAAATGTCTAAACCCAAAGAGAAATTAAAGGGAAAATTCTGGCACCATCCTTTCAGGAGAAGTTACTTATCAAAGCCCTGTCAGGAAGTCTCTTCTGTGTTTTCTCGAGGGCTTCAGGAAGGATCCATGCCCCCTGCCACTTTCCCATGAGACCGGCTTCAAGGTCCCGGAAGTGCCGGCGTCGGTGGCGGACATTTTCCGAACGGGCAATTGGACGCTGGCCAACCCGTCTCCGGAATGCGAGTGCAGCTCGGGAGGGGCCCGAAAGATGTTGCCGGACTGTCCGGAAGCCGCAGGAGGGTTGCCCCCTCCTCAGGTAAACAACAGGGCGCCAACCCCCCCCCAACCCATGGGAAGCCAGGATTGAAGCCTTTGGGGGATCCATTTTTATTTATTTATTTATTTTTTATTTATTGGATTTATATCCCGCTTATCTACAAGAACTTTCCAAGAGGCAGCAATTTACAACCCCATCACCCTACCTCTTTAATTTTTTTGCCCCCAGATGAAGATGAAAACAGGCGATATCTTGTTCAACCTTACGGGCAGAAACATTTCGGACTACTTGGTGAAAACCTACCCCAAAATCATTCGCAAAGGGTAAGCTCCCACCACCACCATGACAAGATAATTTGGGGTGGATGAGAAGAAGAGACCTTCCCCTCTCTTCCTTGTAATACAGAATGCCTCTTTTTCAAATGAGGCATCCCCCCCCCCTTATAGAACTGCTGAGTAGTTATGGAATCTTCTCAGTTCTTTGCCCGTCGTTTGTGACATATTTTTAAAAAAGATTTGTTTTCACTCCTTTAGGTTAGGAAGCAAGAAATGGGTGAACGAACAGCGGTAAGTGGCAGTCCCGCTTTTTAAACGGTTTGACGTGGTTCTCTGGGACCCCTCTAGGTTTTTGGGGGGGGGATTCTGAATGTGTGTGTATTTTATAGTAGTGTAGTAGTATTATAGTACTATTGTGTCAGGGAGCACTCCTTGTAGCTTATTTTTTTTTGGGGGGGGGGACTCCCTGCTCTTCAGACCAGATTTAAGTTCCGGAGGGAAAATTGGGCAGCTAACAAGTACAAAAATCAATCAATCAATCAATCAATCAATCAATCAATCAATCAATCAATCAATCAATCAATCAATCAATCAATCAATTTGTGTGATTTTTACGGGGGGTCGATGCAGCTTTTGGAGGCTCACGGTGCCAGGAAAAAAGGACACCTTAAGAAAGGTGGCATTTAACTGTATGATAAAATAAGATCAATCTTTATTAATCCCACATCGGGGAAATTTACTTGTTACACAGCTTTTAGAGAAGCCTCTCTAAAAGAAGACTGAGGGGGGATATGATAGCTATGTTTAAATATTTGAAAGGATGTCCTATTGAAGAGGGAACAGGTTTGTTTTCCATGGCTTCAGAGACTAGGACTCGGGGCAACGGTTTCAAATACAGGAAAAGAGATTCCATTTGAACATTAGGAAGAACTTCATGACAGTTAGAGCTGTTTGGCAGTGGAATAAGATGCTGCCACCAAGGAGGGTGGTGGAGTCTCCTTCTTTGGAGGTTTTAAGCAGAGGCTGGATGGCCATCTGTCGGAAATATTGTGATGGGGGTTCCTGCATGGCAGAGGGTTGGACTAGATGGCCTTTGAGGTCTCTTCCCACTCTATGATTCTATGATTCTATGATTTTATGAATATAAAGAACAAGCGAGAAGGGTAGGGGTTGCACCAGTGTCACGTGAGAGAACTTTTCTGTTCCCTCCCTCCCTCAAGGTACGGTGGCTTTTCTCTGGGCGGCCGCAAATCTCAGGTCCTACCTTCATCAGAGGAAGTGGCTGCCGCCGTGATGGAGATCCGTAACCTCCTCGTCATTCCCAAGGTGAGGCCTAGTTTGGGGGTCCTCGTTAAGGAGGGGCGCCATCTCTGAATTGACCTTTTTGTTGGATTCGTCAACCCACGTTTGTTAGGGAGCATCAGAATCCAACCAGAACTCTGGTGAGCCCCACTTCCCATCAGCCATGACTCCGCTCCAGGTTTTAGATTTTACAGGAGCATTCCAAGATGTGGGGACCCTGTGCCCATAATAGGTCCAGCACTTTAATGCATGGAAAGTGTGGACTAACAGCCGGAGTGGATTCACATCTCCTCTGAAACTGGAGCCACCTGTCTCTGCTGCAAATAATCAGAGACTAACGGCACTTTCCATGAGTTCTCTGAAACATCTTAAATTCTCTTCTTCTTCTTCTTCTTCTTCTTCTTCTTCTTCTTCTTCTTCTTCTTCTTCTTCTTCTTCTTCTTCTTCTTCTTCTTCTTCTTCTTCTTCTTCTAGGGGAGTTCTTTGGACAGGCTGCTGAGTAATCTGACTCGACTTGTGGACAGGCTGGATACACGGCAGAACATGAAGGTTTGGGCAAATTTATAATTATTTGGAAACAGCCGGGAGAAGCAAACAGACATATTTAAGCTGGAGATCCTAGATCTGTGAAAGAGGACTGGCTATAAAAGATGAGAAGATCAGATCTTTCTATGCACAGAAAGGCAAAAAACCCGAAGGAGTTTGCACTGTTCTCTTTAGATCACACTATGAGGACTAGCGATGGGCACGAAACAGAAACACAGTTTCATTTCCTTTCTACTTGCAGTTCATTTCGCTTTGTTTTCAAAATGAATTTTTGTGGGGGGAAAATTCATAATGAAACGAAACAATAATGAAATGATTTGTTACTCTCTAAAATGGCTCCCCTGGGTCCTGGAGGCACCAAATTTGGTGGGTAGCTTTTTTACAAGGGAGCTGTTTTACAGAGTAATGGAGCATTTCATTTTCAAAGGGAAAAAAGAATTGTTTCATTTCGTTTTGTAATGAAACACTATTTCTTGTTTCGTTTCGTAATGTTTCAAAAGCTTACAAAACAACGAAACAGCGTGTTGTTTTTCGTAAGTTGCCCATCTCTAATGAGGACTGGAAACATGGGGTTTTGTGGCAGATGGAGCCATGGGTTGATATGGTGTCAAGTAGCACCTATCCTGTCCACCCCAGGTCTGGTTCAACAACAAAGGATGGCATGCCATGGTCTCCTTCGTCAACGTGGCCAACAACGGGCTGCTCCGAGCCAACCTGCCGGAAGGCGCCGATCGCTCGTACTACGGCATCACGGTGATAAACCACCCCCTCAACCTGACCAAAAAGCAGCTCTCTGAGGTGGCCCTGTGAGTAGCATCTCCTGTGGTCGGCCGACTTTCCCTGATTTCACAGGAGCTCGGCAATGGGGTGGTGGCCTACCCAGACATTGTGCGACCCTCTCAAACGGGCGAGTGGCGATTCCTTCTAGGGCGATGTGGTGTGTGGTGGTGGGGAAGCGGCTTTTGTTGAGGCCCTAAAACCAACAGACCTCAAATAGGGCCTTTTCGGCAGCTGCCCCCAGATTATGGAATGTCCTCCCAAGCGAGACCCGCCGGGCGCCAACGTTGATGACATTCCAGCGCCAGGTAAAAACGTTCCTGTTCCAGAAGCTTTTTAACTGATGGATGTGTGTCCTGATGGCCATTTTAGTGTAGTATAGTATTTTAATACATTGTATTAATTGTATTTAACTGTTTTATTGTTTTAATTTTATTGGAATTTGATGTTTTAATGGTCTGAATTGTTTATTTTGATTGTGAGCTGCACAGAGACCTTTGGGGAGTGGGCGGCATACATTAAAAATAGGGAATCCCCTTGCTATAAACACAGCAAGGAGCTGTTTTTTCCTCCATTCATTCCAGGAGATTCCTATCTCAGAAGGTTGGTGCGTCAGTGCATGCACTGAGAAAGCTGCCCGTGGTGTCCGAATCCAGAACTGGTGGGATTCGTATGTTTCTCTCTCTCTCTCTGACCCTTTTCTCCTGTCACAGGATGGCCACTTCCGTTGACGTGCTGGTCTCCATCTGCGTGATCTTTGCCATGTCCTTCGTGCCGGCCAGTTTTGTCCTGTTCTTGATCGAGGAACGGGTCACCAAGTCCAAACATCTCCAGATCGTCAGCGGGATGAAGCCCGTGGTCTATTGGCTTGTCTATTGGGATATGGTGAGAAATTTCTAGGGTTCCTCTGGGTCGTATGGAATGAGATGGGCATGACTCTTTTTCTTTGGTTCCTCTGGGTCATTTGATTCGGTCATTTTCGCTTTGTTGGGCAGAATCCTCCTGCATTCTTTTTAGTTCAATGCATCTGGCAATGAAAATGAAAATAGGCTTTGGAGTTTTCATTTTCGGACTGGGCCAGTAAAATAGACTTAAGGTTCAAACATCAGTAGACAAAAATTAATTAATTAATTAATTAATTAATTAATTAATTAATTTTAAAAAGACAGCAAAGACCCACAATTCCTGTGCTTGATGACGCATGAGTCCAACAAAACAGCTCTTCCTTGGAAGCCACGTCTCCACCCAACGCCTGTCCCTTTAAGGCTCCCCGTTGTCTTTGAAGGGGTGGAGCCCAGGAGGAGGAGGAGCCTAGGTGCCTAGGTATAAAAAGCCTCAGTTGTCCTCCCGATCCGTTGGAAGCCGGGCGCTGAGGTGGAGCTCTGTGTGGGGCTGAAGCAATAGACTAATCTGAATCACTGGATTTCCCCACTGGAGATTAAAGGGGTTGAGATCAATGCTAAAACATTGGGAGAATTTGAGGCTCTGTTTTCTGTGCCCCATTTTTTGATTGATTGATTGATGGATTGATGGATGGATGGATGGATTGATTGATTGATTGATTGAAATCCCAAACCTTTCATTCCTCCCGGTCTTTCCCTCCTGCAGTGTAACTACCTCGTCCCGGCGGTCTTAGTGGTTTTAATTTTCCTGTGCTTCCAACAAAAGTCGTACGTCTCGTCAGCCAACCTCCCGTCTCTCATTTTGCTGCTGCTTCTCTATGGGTAAGGAAGCAGGGGGGAAAGAAACACTTCCTAAATCCCTTTCTTCCTTCCGCTCAGCCCGTCGAGATGAAAAAACGAACCAGAGAGGTCTCCGACAGTCCTTAGTTCAGGGTCAGAAAGGGACAACGCGGTTCCCTTTAGCCATTTGGATGGCCTTAAATTTAGAAAAATCATCTGGTTCAACCTCTAGCATCGTTTCCCCACAAGAAGCAAAGCTGCCCCCCCACCCCACCTACAGGAAGCACAGAAGTGCTGATTTTTGAGAAAGACACAAACAACCCATCACAGGCTTCAGGTTTTCAGAGCGCCCGCAAATGACAAAATAGCAACAGTTTAGGTTTTATGTAGATTTATGCCCAATGTGCAGTTCTTTTAGACAACAATAACTAGGTGATTTCCGTGACTCATCTGGAATATGCAGGTTCCTCCCTTACATTCTGGAGATCGCAAGTCGTAGAGAGGCCAAGAAGGGCCCATATTGGAACGAAAGTGACACAACCTACGGTCGTGGTGGTATTTCTGTTTCTCACTTCACAGGTGGTCCATCACCCCCCTGATGTACCCGGCCTCCTTCTTCTTCAGTGTCCCCAGCACCGCCTACGTCGCCTTGACATGCGTGAATCTTTTCATCGGCATCAATGGCAGTGTGGCCACTTTTGTGCTGGAACTCTTCGTTGACAAGGTGGAACTCTTTGTTGACCAGTTGCGGTGACAACGCCGCACGTATTTATTCGGGAATGTCCTCCGCAACGGTTTGAGCTCCGGCTGACTCGCAACGCCGTCGGCCCGGGGGAGCTGCTGAAAAGCTCACGGGTTGAGGTCTCTGGATGCAGAGATGGAGGTTGGCGGTTTTTATCCCCCCTTACTGGACCACCTTGATCTTGGCTGGTCTGGAAGATCTAGAGCAGTGGTGGTGAACCTTCAGCACTCCTGATGTTTTGGACCGCAACTCCCAGAATTGTGAGCCAAGATGGACAATGACAAAAGACTATGGAAGTTGTGGTCCAAAACATCTGGAGTACTAAAGGTTTGCCAACACTGTCCTAGAAGGTCCATAAGAACATAAGAACCTAAGAAGAGCCCCTGCTGGATCAGGTCAAAGGCCCATCTAGTCCAGCTTTCTTTATCTCACAGTGGCCCCACCAGATGCATCTGGGAACACATGAGACTAGATCTCTGTCTCCTGATACCACTCCCCTGCATCTGGCCCTTGAAGGACCCCGGTTTTAAGCCTGGAGATGACACATTTCCATCATGGTTTGTCACCTGTGATGGACATTTCCTCCAGGAATCTGTCCAATCCCCTTTGGAAGGCATCCAGGCCAGATGCCATCCCCACCTCTTGTGGCTGGGAGTTCCCTTCCAGCCTTGCAGGTCTAAGACAGCCTTCTGCATGTTTCTAGAGTTTACAAGCTGGAGATGTCCAGCGAAGGGGCCACCAAGGTGTCCAAGAGTCTGGAAACCAGACCTGATGAGGAAGTAACCAGGGAGATGGTGAGATTAGGGAGATGGTGAGAAGGGTCGAATCAAGGCCATGAAGTCCAAGCCCTCTGCTCCAGGGAGGAAAACAAATCAAAGGATATCTGCTAGGTGGTTGCCCAGATTTCTTTTGCGGGCTACGACGTAATAGCTTAAGCATCACATATGCTGCAGGAAAGGGCCTCTGACATACCAAGGTATCCTCTTGAAAATTTGGACCATCAAGAAGGCAGCCATCTCTCTTACCCCAGGGGGGAAAGATGGGGAGCTTTAATTCCTATTCTTCTACTACATTTGCAGAAGTGTGTTGTACAAACAAAAGGAAAGGATTGTACAGTAACCCCCGCCTATCGCGGAAGCGGGGTGGGTGGGGGCGGGGGCGATCAAAGGGGCGGGTGGGGGAGGCGATCCCGCGATATAGTGGGACTGCAGTACCTGAACCGTGAAATGGTGGGGGGGTGACTGTACATAAAAAAAAATCCTCAATGCCTAACAGATGCCAGTTTATTCAGCAAAAACCCCTTGTGTTTTTGAGAAATGCAACGGGAAAGCGCATGGATGACTTATTTTCGAAAAAAGTAAGAAATAAGTCCCAAAGTGTTATTTTTAAAAATTACAAGAAAGCTTGTAATGGCCCATCCCCAGCAAAGAAAAGGCGGTTGAAAAGTTTCGTTTTGTTCTGGAAGGACAAAATAAGCGCAATTCTTATATCCTTGTTTGTTTTACGTGTGTGTGTTTCTTCGCCTCCAGAATTTGAACGAGGTGAACGTCATTCTGAAAAAGGCCTTCCTCGTCTTTCCGCATTTCTGCCTGGGCCGTGGGCTGATCGACATGGTGAAGAACCAAGCCATGGCGGATGCGTTGGAACGGTTTGGTGAGTGGTCGCCCTGTGTGTTGGGCCTAATCGCCATAGGCGACCTGGATGTGTGCACGTTGGTCTTTCGAACACTCAGTGGAGCACAGTGTAACATCCTGTACCAGCCTTCTTTGGCTTTTTATGGATTTAATGGTGAGCAGCCGTAGCAGTGGACTAGCTAGGAGATCTGGGTTCGAATCCAGAAATATGAATTTCAGCTGAGACACTGGGCTGGCAGACCCAGAACTCTGCTGGGGCAGTGGTGGTCCTTGGGATGGGGGAGGGAGGGGTGGAGAAGCCTCACTTTTTAAACGGATGGCCGGTGGGCTACTTTTGAACCCTTCGCGGGCCACCGGTAGCCCGCGGTCCTCCAGTTGTGTAGGCCTGTTATATAATATGCTTCAGTAACAAGTATTCTTAGCCTGGTCTCTATATCCATCTAGTGGTCAGGTCTGGTCAATGCATTCTGAAAATATGTATGTCTAGTGTTTTTCTTGTAACATTTTAAATATTTTTCCAACCACAGATTGGCAAAGCGGCCAGTACCAATCCTGCAGATATGGGGTTCTAATGTATGATTTTAAAAACCGAAGCCAAGGCATATAAAAAGGGTTGTTCCATCCTTTCTCCACAAATGGGGGTGGGGGCATGATACATTCACTTCCTTTTTTTTCTTTCCTCAGGGGACCACACATTTGTGTCTCCACTCAGCTGGGAGGTGGCGGGGAAGAACATGTTTGCCATGGCCATCGAGGGGGTGGTGTTTTTCTCTTTCACCCTCCTGGTCCAATACAAGTTCTTCATCCGCCTGCGGTGAGTGACAGTCAAGCAGCGGGGTTTGTAGACCGACGGCCACGATTCACCCCCATCCCCAACAAACATTGTGTTCAGTGAGTTCAGCAACACGGAGTCCACAAGCAAAGCATGGGACTCCTTAACTCCTTCCATCCCGGGGTTGAGCTGGGTCTGGGAGAGTAAGAACAGACAAAAGAAAATATTTTTCCACCCAGCGTGTTGTTAGTCTGTGGAACTCCCTGCCACAGGATGTGGTGATGGCATCTGGCCTGGATGCCTTCAAAAGGGGATTGGACAGATTCCTGGAGGAAAAGTCCATCACAGGTTATAAACCATGAGGGAGATGTGTCATCTCCAGGCTTAAAACCGGGTCCTTCAAGGACCAGATGGAGGGAAGTGGTATTAGGAGACAGATATCTAGTCTCGTGTGCTCCCAGACACATCTGGTGGGGCCACTGTGAGATACAGGAAGCTGGACTAGATGGGCCTTTGAATTCATCCAGCATGACTCTTCTTATGTTCTTATGTTCTTGAGCTGCCTGGGTTGTGACGCTGAATGTGGGAGTCCCTGGATATCTGGCTTCGCAGACCTGGAAGGCGGACTCAGTCCCTTCTCCCCAACACTTGGGTGTTGAGCGTCCATTTCTGACTGGCCCAAATACATACCTTTCTGGGGGGAGGATGCCTCTTCCGTGAGATGAGATATGTTCTTTCTGATGGCGGAGAAGATGCTTCCTCCTTGTAGTGAGATACATTGCCCAGCAGGAGGTTGGACTGGATGGTCCTTGAGGTCTCTTCCAACTCTATGATTCTATGATTCTATAATTAACCCCCAAACCCAGCAATCCCACTGTCAAAATTTTTGCAACGAAACACAATCTCTCCCCTCCCCTCTCCTCTCCCTCGGATTACTCCGCCCCTCGCTTCTGGGAGACCTGCCGAATTCTGTGCAAAGTTACTTCTTTCTGACAGGTCCCAGCAGATTTCAAATTGTGTCGCCAGATTTTGTACCGCTGCAGTAGCTGTACATAGGCTTATGACTGTCAGTAATTCTAGCTCTTGATGACCATATAGTTCAGGCATGTCCAAACTTCGGCCCTCCAGAGGTTTTGGACCACAACTCCCAGAATTCCAAGCCCGCATTTCCAATGGCAAAGGACTGTGGGAGTTGTGGTCCAAAACATCTGGAGGGCTGAAGTTTGGACATGCCTGATATAGAGTGTGGTCTCCACGTAGGGGTTTGATGTTGGCTTGATCTTTGATATATTATCTATCTTTCTGATATTGAATATTTTTATAACAGTCCTGTTTGTATTTTGTGGCTTTTATCAAAAGTTTTACAATGTTTTAAAAATGTTTTATTCTGGAAAATTCAATGTTTTATTCTGGCAAATTGTTTTGTTCTGGCAAATTGATATTTTGGTATTTCTTGTCTTGGTTAACAACCACCCCTAGCTTCTAACTACGAACTGCTCTTGGTTTTCACCAAAGCATCGCAATGAGGGTCTTCTTTCTCCAATTCCAGGGCCTTTCCTGTCAAGCTCACCCCGTTGGGAGCGGAGGATGATGACGTGGCCAGAGAAAGGAAACGAGTCGGCAGCAAGCTGCCGAGGGGGGACATTTTGGTGCTCCAGGATCTGACCAAGGTGAAGAAAGATGAAGTTGGCACTCGGGTGGGATGATCTTCTCGTTGGGTTGGCATTGGGTCCATAAATGCGTGCCACCCTCGCCTGCCTTCGGAAAGGGGTTGGCAAGCTACTGCTCTTCCAACCATATGGACCTCCTCCTCCTCCAAGTCTGGAAGAGTTGCAGCGGCCAGCACCATGGGCCTTGTAGTCTAAGAGAAAGGAAGACATCTAAGGCATGCTAGCCAAATTTTCTCAGCCAGGGTGGGAAAAGAGTGTCTCAGGACTGAGCCACCCCATGGCTGGACATGCCATATTGAAGAGGGGACTGGTTTGTTTTCCATGGCTTCAGAGAGTAGGACTCAAAGCAATGGTTTCAAACTACAGAAAAAGAGATTCAGTTTAAACATCAGGAAGAACTTCCTGATGGTTAGAGCTGTCCAGCAGTGGAAGAATATGCTGCCACAAAAGAGGGTGGTGGAGTCTCCTTCTTGGGAGGTTTTTAAGCAGAGGCTGGATGGCCATCTGTCGTGAGGACTGTGATGGGGGTTCCTGCATGGCAGGGGGTTGGACTAGATGGCCCTTTGAGGTCCCTTCCAACTCTATGTTTCTATGACAGCCACTGGGAGATTGTTTTGTGGGTGATTTACACACACACACACAAAAATCAGTGTATTTTATCTCCCCCAAAACGAATCACTTCCAGGTTTTTTTTCACAATATGTGAAAGATGGCTCAAAGCCTGAACGGATCTCAACTGCCATGGAGGGAGCCTTCGATGCTTGTCGTCACTTTGTTAGACCAAAGAGAAGAGTCATACCTTTGCGAATAAAATACAATAAATGCAGTATTTTTCAGTGTCCTAAGGCTACCTTTTGTTGGACAAAAAAAATTGAGGGTCTTATACAAGGAAGCAAGCTGAGGAGAGAGCCTTGGGGTTGCAAAACTGTAATTGTGGGTGGGGAAACTCTTATACACGGGGGCATCTCATAGATGGGGAAATATGGTGACTTTTCCAAGTTCAGGTGGAACTTGAGGAAAGATGGAAGCCGCGAGGAGAAGAAGAGGCATGAGCAGAAAGAGATCGAGCACCAAAACTTCCCAAAGACGGATGGGAGGATGGTCAAAATATGATTTGTTGATTTGTCTTGGCGCCCCGCAGGTTTACCGGAGGGCTAAGCAACCGGCCGTGGATCGCTTGTGTCTGGGAGTGCCAGCTGGAGAGGTGAGGCCGGTGGGTCGTCGGTGTGGCTCAGCCCACAGCAGGATTGGACCAAAGTTCTCTTGAGTATGGAGGAGCAAAGAACCGTTGGCCTGCGGAGGGTTTTCCTCTGGTCCACAGAGGTCCCGCGTATGGCTTGTGATGGGCAGACTCCGCCTGCATCTCTAAGCCCCTCCCCCGGGATACCAAAAGCCTAGCTCTACTTGGATCCAAAATTACAGGAGTCGGATTTATTCCTCTCCTCCTTGAGATGAGCAAAAAGCATGAGATTTCTACCACCTGTGTGGGAGAGAAAAAAGGAGAGAGTAAAATCCTTGTATCCGTTGGGGATCGATTCTGAGCAGATACTGAAAACTGTGGATAATAGGAAATAGTATTTTGATAGTGAGTACTATACAGAGCACATTCTCTGGCACCCACTAGTGGCCAAGACTTGGTACTCCATCCTTAAATATATTTATTTATGGGAATTTTCTTTTAATATTTGCTGACCGCGGATAAGAGAATCAGTGGATAATGGAGAAAAGTGCCTTACTGTACTCCTGTTTTTATTTATTGCTTCTCTCTTATTTTGTGCTTTACGGCCAGAATCCTATTACAATTGTATTTCTATATTGCCTTTGTCCCTGAATCGGGACCTACGCGGGCTTAGAAGCCTGAGTCCATAAACCGGGAAATGTATTCACTGGTTTGTGGATTCCAGTTCTCGGTTGTACACCCGGATGTATTCCGGTTGTGCGCCCGGTTGCACATCTGGTGGTGCAAACAGGAAACGGTGGGGGGGGGGCAATTCGCTTGACCTGTGTAGCATTTTGAGAGAGGGATTTGGCATGGAGCTGACGACCCTCTCAAAATTCGCTTTCCCAGTGTTTTGGTCTCCTGGGCGTGAACGGCGCAGGGAAGACATCGACGTTCAAAATGCTGACTGGAGAGTCCGAGGTGACTTCGGGCAAGGCTTTTCTGAAAGGCTACAGGTCGGTGTTGTGGGGGTTTCCTTGTAGGTTTTTTTTTTTTTTTTGGAGGGGGGACGAGCCAAAAGCTCTGCAGTGGAACACCCTCTTGGAGCATCAAACCCGGCTGGCCCAAATCTCGAAAACACGTCTGCCTAAGAAGACTCTTCAAGGGGAACACATTTTAGGGTGCAACCTTCTCTCTCTGCCTCGGAGCAGTACACAACCAGAAGTGACCCTTCGTAGGATCCCAATCTGGCCATCTCATGCCCTCCGTTCCTCCACTTTGCGATTTCCTAACGTTTATCTCTTTCCCTCCGTTCTGCAAAGTGGCAGACGCTTTTTTCTGCAGCTCTCTTCTGGGTAGGAAAAGTCCGATGCTACAACATGCTGTTTTTGGTTTTTTTTTTTTTAAAAAAGTTCCATCCCGTTTGCTTTGGCCCCACCAAACCCTCATTCTCGGAAGCTCGCGTAAATTTGAATTTTTGGCTGACAACAAGTCAAGGACCTTCCTTGAGGGTTGGAGATGGTTGCAGGCTTGTTGTGAGAGATAGCGGAGGGGGGGGGGAACAGCCAACATACGAGGGAACTTGGTTTTACTGTTCTGGTCCAGTCCACTTCCACTGGGCTGCCGAGAACACCCCTCTTTGCAGAGTTTAAAAATCATGCACAGCGAAAGAGTTGCAAGCGTGTGTTTCAGTTCTTCAAAGAACAAGCCAGGATTTATTTTGAAGTCAGTTCCAAAAACAAACAGAGAACTCTCTAACAAACGCTGACAGCACCCAGCAGAGTAACAGGAAATAGGTAGGAGGAGGAGGAGGAGGAGGAGGCTCAAACATTCCTCCTTAAATACAAAACACAACACATGTGATTATTCTACAGTGAGATCATTCTTTTCAGAATTCTTTCAGTTGCAGTTTGTCAGCGTCTCAGGCTTCAGAAAACCTAGCAGTGTCAGCTTGTTCTCCATCTGTTCACCCACAGCATCCTCCAGGACATCCAGACCGTCCACCAAAACATGGGGTACTGCCCCCAGTTTGATGCCATCAATGACCTGCTGACTGGCAGAGAACACCTGGTCTTCTATTGCCGTTTACGTGGGATTCCCGAGGATGAAATCTCCAGGGTGGGTTTGGAGAGGAAGATCCAATTCGCTCTTTATATATTTATTCCCTTCTTTTCGGTTCTGCTTTTCTCCTTGGGAGGACCCCAAGCTGCCGACGGGCGCTTCAAAACGGGCGCAGCTCGCCACCCCAAACAAAATGGAGACACAAGTATGCCTCCCATAGCACCGCCTGGTTCAGCGCTGTGTGACTGCAGCGCACAGGCTCTGATAGCCATTCGGTGGTGCTTGAACAAGGGCGCCCCAATCTATGGAAGGCGGCAGACCAAGCCTCTGGGAGATTTGGGACTTCATTTATTGGTTTTTTGGTAATTGGTTATTTGTGAACTGGTTTATTAAAATGACCATGTCCATTCCATGCAATTGTATCCAAAAGTGTGCCAAACTGGGAATTGGAGCAGTTGCCTAAGCAGGTGATGGAGTGCCAATCTGGCATCTCATTTTTTAAAAAAAACCCTCTTGTGTCTCACTCTCCCCCCGCTTGTCCTGTAGGTGGTTAAATGGGTCTTGTCAGCACTCGGGCTGATGCAGTATGCGGAGAGACCCGCCGGGCGATACAGTGGCGGCAACAAGCGGAAACTGTCCACGGCCATCGCGCTCATTGGAGATCCGCCTGTTATATTCCTGGTCAGTCTGGGTTTCCTTTAACGCCAACCTTGGGAGGTAGTATAAGCTCCTCCCAAAAAGGGCTCGGGCCTTCGCAGCTCAGGAAGTTTCTTGGTGCAGCGGGGATGCGAACTCAGACCTTGGAAGGCTTAATTTTGACATTAACCTCCGGGTGTTTAAACTTCCACGTTGGGGGTTTGTTTTCAGTTCAAAATAGCCCCAGGAAGTAATACACTTAGGGAAAGAGTTATGACTGCACGAAAATCCGAAGCTTGTTTTTCCAGTCCAGAGCTGTAACTGCTACACAACACTGCCTGCCTCTTATTAACTGTTCTGGGACAAGTATGATAGATGAGCTTTTTTGCCTCCAGGATGAACCGACAACAGGAATGGATCCCCGTGCCAAGAGGTTCTTGTGGAACGCTATCATCAGGGTGATAAAAGATGGAAGATCCGTGGTGCTCACATCCCACAGGTAATCTGGAGAAATAAGAAGGTGATTTGGGGGGGGTTGGACTATAGACGGTTAGGTGTCTATAAGTCTGGTGCAACCCTCAAAATTGTACTCAAATCATTCCCAAAATGTTGCCGGACTCTCAGTCAACCCGCAACTGTCGTAGAAGCATCAGATATAAATCGAGGGAAATTCTGAATATTTAGCGCCAGTGTTCCATGGAAGAGTAGACGTTCCTGTGTCTATTGTCTGTTCCGTGTGGCGACGAACAACCCTGGATGTGAACGGGGCAGGATGTGGGGTTTGAAACACAGCGGAGGCCCAGAACTGATTACGGTGGGGAAATACCGGTGAACCACGAGCGACTGCGATCACTTTGCAGTTTAGTTCTAAAGCAAATACTAAAGTGTATTATTTGTTTGGACTCGTACAAGGAGAGAGTTTGAATATTCTCTTGGGGTCATTGAGGAGGTCTCTTCTCGGGAGCTTATCCTGCTCTTCAGGTAGGACCAAATTTTCCTAACCTTGGAAGTCCGGAATATGTCCACTCCTTGTTTCACTGACTGCACCGGGCAGAAATGATACAGGTGCAGGTTCTAATGTCACTTTCTTGAAAAGCCACATGATGGAATTCAAAGTCCTGAAGAAGAAGAAATCCCACTGTACTCTGAAAGGCTTTCACAGCCGCGATCCGATCGTGGTTCTGAGTTTTGGGGGGTTTGGCCATGTTCTGGAAGTTTGGGGGCCAGCCGTGTTTTCTGCAAGCACACTATTTATCTACTGCATCATTGTCTCTCTCTTTTTTTTCATCCAGCATGGAAGAGTGTGAGGCCCTGTGCACGCGGATGGCCATCATGGTGAACGGGCGTTTCCGGTGTCTTGGCAGCGTGCAACATCTAAAGAACAAGTAATCTTTATACTCTTCGGGTATAGGATCTATTGGAGGGGAAGGAGTTGAGGCATCACGAGCATGTGGAACTCTCCACCACGAGATAGTGCGATGAGCCAGCACTCAAATTTCCCCACCATCTTGGCTGTTTTTCAATAGCTTGTTCGTGCTTGGGTTTGTCTCGCACTCTTAAATGTGAGTTGCGCCGTTTGCGTGGATTTGGTGTGGTTTGCACAGTTTGATGCTGTTGGTTATTGTTTTGTCATGTTGTGTACCGACCACACTGGCCTTTGAAGCCAGACAGGTGGCTTATAGGAATCTTTATTGTCATTGCCCCCTTGCAGGAACAACGAAATTTTGTATCAATCAATCAATCAGTCAGTCAGCTAACCAACCAACCAATCAATCAGCCAACCGGCCAGCCAAACAAACAAA
The DNA here is from genome assembly GCA_029282475.1 of Phrynocephalus forsythii. Taxonomy (NCBI): domain Eukaryota; kingdom Metazoa; phylum Chordata; class Lepidosauria; order Squamata; family Agamidae; genus Phrynocephalus; species Phrynocephalus forsythii. The sequence goes on from JAPFRF010000018.1 coordinate 9,509,987, forward strand.
CAAACAAACAAACAAACAAACAAACAAACAAACAGCCAACCAAACAACCAATCAGAGGACATTCCTTCTCCTTCCATCTTTCCTTCTCCTCTTTTCACCTTTTTTCCTCCCCATCTGTTCCGTCTTCTTTTCCACCCCTTCCTCCCCAAACAAACCCACCCCATCCGACGTCTTCATCTAGGTTCGGCGACGGATACACCGTTATTCTCCGGGTCTCCGGGGCCAATCCAGACCTGGGTCCTGTAGAGAAATTCATCCAGGACTCCTTTCCCGGCATTCTCCTCAAGGAAAAACACCACTCCACCCTCCATTACCAGCTTCCTTCCCGCGGCTGTTCCCTGGCCAAAATTTTCGGGGTCCTTGCAGCTCACTGGAGTGACTACCACATAGAAGATTATTCTGTGTCACAAACCACCCTTGACCAGGTAAGCCCAGGGCTATCATGTGTTTTTAAAGTCTCATTTGACCGAGGACCAGCCACACACTTCCCCATTAAATTCAAATTATTCCAAAATTGGATTTTACTTTTAGTAATTATAAGGACTCATAACTTTATACAGTTCCTTGCCTGCTAGTGAAGTACACCCCCTCTGAGGTGATATGCCCGATTCTTGACAAAGGAACTTGAGGCCCTTCCATGTTTATAGGTATTGGTCACAACCAGGCATCTAGAGATAAATCGACCGGTACAAAGTTATTGAATCAAAGGAAAACCCAAACCCACAAAAATGATCAAGAACCATAAAAGAATGGGGAAATTGGAACAGAAACCACTTATTCAAGCACTGATGACACCCTTGTACCCACAGATTCACTTATCTGTCATCTGGACATATTAAAAATATTGAAAAATCCCAGAAATATGTATTTCCGTGATGTAATGACCAGAAATGAACACTAGGGGTGCCAGAGACCATGCAACAAATAGGATTTGCTATTATCCAATGCTTTCAGCATCCACGGGGGGTGGGGTGGGGTGGGGGCTTGGAACCATTTCCCCATAGATACGAGGTCCTTCTATATTTAATTGCATTAAACCATTTGCCCACTCACTCATTATTGAATTATTCATATACCACCTTCCCCTTCATGGGGACCCATGGGGACCCCAAAACAATTTAAATGACATCATTTAAAACAGCAGCAATTGACCATAAACATATCCCTTCTTCATGACTGCCCCAAATAAAACTGATGTAAAATTGGCAGCAATAGGACCCCTGTATCTACAAGAGGATAAGCACAGATCCTCCCTGCAGATGGTAAAAAACATGGATTGTAGCAAACATTATCATCATAGGTCTGTGGAAATTCTCAGCTGTCAAGGTGAGGTTATCCGGGAGTGGAGTGGTGGCCACCGGACTAATTTTCTTGTGGTATCGAAACATTTCGCTACTTATCCAAGTAGTAGCTAGTATAATATCAACTATTCTCCATAGTGTGGTCTCTGGCTCCCTCCAGTGGCTGCTGCCAGTAACTTCATCTTGAGAAATATGCATTTCGGAGGTTTTTCTTTGGATATTTTCAGACTGTGGATAAGTGAATTGATAGACACTGATCCCCCGGAGATGGCAGTCCGACTGTATTTGCATCGCAGTATCCATATCACTTTGCTCTTTTCGGGATCCGTTTGTGCATGTACACTTTCCCGCGATAGGGGTTTGTTAGTGTGACTCTCTCTTCTGTGCTTCTTTTCTACCCATCGGTAAGGTATTTGTCCATTTCGCCAAAGACCAAAGCGAGGAAGGCCAACGGGGTGAAGATGCACCAGCCGAAACCCACCTGGAAGGCCCCGCGCGCCCTTGGAGGAGCATTTGGGGTTTTTTGGAGAACAAGGACACGCAAGAGACCAGGGTGTGAGGGGACAGGAGGACAGTGATTCTGACGGACCATGTAGGGGACATTTGGCCAATGTATCGGTATCTCTTGAAGCTGGATTTGATCTTGACCTTTTTTCTCCGCATCAGCCTTCTCGAAAGCAATGCATGTGAGAGCAGGGAGGTTTAGGTATTATAAGCGGTTATTGGCGGATTGTCAGAACTCTCCGGTAGAATTCCGTTTGCCCACAGGTTTCCTCTTCCTGATCTTCTTTTGGTATCCCTGCAGCTTTTTGCCAGCTGGGACCTTTTATGTTTATCTCGTTTGCTCAAGGGGCTCAGTCCATTGCTATTCTCGACCATGCCTCGTGGGGGGGGGGTCTCAATCTGAGCTGCGTTCCCTGTCTCGGTGGTTTCTGGGGGCTGGGCAAACTACAACGCTCCTCCTCCCCATCTGTGGGGATGGGAGGTGTAATCCATCCATTTATATGTAGCCCAGCGTTTTAGGAAAGGAAGGATAAGAGAACCCTTTGGTAGCATTCCGTGGAAAACCAATTGCTCAGGTACAAAAGGAAAATGCACTTTATTTCTGGCTGCTCTCATCTGAACCCTCTCCCTCTCCATTTTGGTGATGATGCACTGAGACCTCACACACCCAGACAGCTGGTGAATATACAACCCTGAAACTCCAAGGGTGCAAAATAATGCACATTCATGGACTCTTCGCCTTGTGCTCAACAGGATCTGGGTTGAACCTCGCTCAACCACGCGACTCCGCATAGCACTGATGGGTCCATTCCTGTGACACCACCTTCCGCTCCTTGCCAGTGGCGAGCAGCAGCTCCGACGTCCGCGAGGGGCACTTGCAGTCCACAATCGGCTCTCCGGAGCAACGAAACCTTCCTTTCCAAAAAGGAAAAATAATGGTTAAGCTCTCCAGAGAGCTTGGGTGGAGGTCAGAGAAAACCCAGAGCAGATCTCTGAACTGGTGTTTGCAGAGCTGCACTTTTTTAAAAAAATGTGTGCCCCCCCCCTTTGCTTCTCTTCTTTTCCTTTTAAGAAAAGTAAGACAGGTTCTGAATGTACACTCATGCACTTTTAAGACCGGAGTGAGGGAAGCTGCTTAGCTGTCAGACGTGGGAAGAAAGATAGACAACCGTGCTGTTTCTTTGATCTGGAGGCGTGCGATGCTGAGCTGAAGCTTGTAAGAAATGCACACTTTCTTTCTTTCTTTCTTTCTTTCTTTCTTTCTTTCTTTCTTTTTCTTTCTTTCTTTCTTTCTTTCTTTCTTGTTGCTTCCATTCTTCCTATACTCCTCCTTATTCTTCCTATCCTCCTCTTTATTATTTCTTTTTCTTTCTTTCTTTCCTTCCTTCTTTCTTCCTTCTTTCTTTCTATCCATCATCAGCTCCTTCGTTTCTTCCTTCTAGCCATCATAAACTTCTTCCTTCCTTTTATCCATCATCATAATCATCTCCTTCCTTCCTTCCTTCCTTCCTTCCTTCCTTCCTTCCTTCCTTCCTTCCTTCCTTCCTTCCTGCCACTCATGCATCATCCCATTTCATGGCCATGTTTTTCTCTCCCACGCTGTAGACCAAACTGGACGGTTTGGGTGTCTGCTTTTCTCAATGTCCAAATTTTAAACCCCTGGCCGCAGCAGCGTCTGACGACTCTGCACCATCCGGCGGTCTCCGTGGAGAAGGAGCCGAAATCCACTCCACCCAGGGACCTAGTTGGGTGGGGTGAGGGTGAGGGGGCTGGATCTGCCCCTTTGCACCCTCCACCGTGACAGCCTCCGCTTTCCCTCACTCGCTACCTGTTGCGTCTTCTTGGTGCTGCCGAGCCGGGGAAGCCGGTTTGCATGGCAACGCCGCATCGCGCAAATAAACCTTGCATTCTACAACGGCATGGTGGTGTGATTGTTTCTCTTTTCTTTCTCCTGGGTTAGGAAAGAGGGATCGGATCGGGGTTGACGGGAACCCCCCCTCCTGTTTCTTCCATTGTGCTTGGAGGATCGCCTCTTGCCCCCTGACGCCTCTTCCTCTGCAGATGGGGGGGTCCCTCTTGCCCCCCACTGTTACTCCTTGCAGGAAGAACAAGGAGGATTAAAACCCCTCCCCACCCCTCTTTTCCCATTGGGCACTGGAGTTGGTTTTGCCCCATAACTCCACACACACACACACACACACACACACACACACACACACACACTCCCATCTTTGGCTAGCCTCCCAGCCAACGGGCCAAGACATTTCCCCTCCGTGCCGGTGCCAGCCAGGACCTGCCGGGTGTTTATCCTTCCTCCTTGCCTAAAATCCTCATCTCAGTCCTCCCCTCTCTGTTTTCCCTTTGAAGCAAGATTGGGGGGGGGAAGAGGGGGCTCTTTTTGGTCAGGGTGCCAGGGGACCCCCGGTGTCCCTGAGCACTGACCACGGGTCACAGAAGGGGGACGAAACACTTATTTTCCCCACTGTCCACACGATGGAGAGGACCGTCTTCAACTCATCCCACAGCAAGGAAGAAATCCAGCCCCTTCGTTACCTAAGGTAAGTGCTGAGGTTGCCATGTTTTCCTTCCCAGACAGGTGCCTGCGCTCCTTAGCAGGGCAGAAGAACCAGGAGGTATAGATCCCTAGCCAAGCCTCTCCGGGGCTGTCCCAACCGCCTGAAGACACCATCCCGGTTGAACTTCTGCCTCCTCGCCGTCCAAACAAACCCCGCTTGGGTTATTCTATCCGGAGCCCTCAGTGGTGTGTGACGGAGCAATGGGTTCCGGCTGGTGGGCCTCCCGAGGGCAGGACGGTGAGCAAAGGAGCGAACTCATTTTCCCCTCCCCAAGAGGACGAATCGGATCAAAACACGGGGAGGACAGCTGCCGGGCCTCCCAAAGGCAGGCGGGCATGGAAACATAAGTTTGACCTTCATCCTTCCCTGGCTGTCTATCAACAGTGTTGTTGTTTTTAAAACAATAATTATTTTTATTGCCGAACCTGTGATTTTATGGTAGTGTTCTGCTAAGATTTTCTGTTTACCCGGATGGTTTCGGAAATGTGCGATATTTCTTGTACCAGCTTTTGATGGGCTGCCCAGTGGGTGGGATATAAATCCATGAGCAGAAACCGTCTGGTTATTTTAAAAAGGTGGGGTTTTTTGTGGATCACAGAGGGAAAAGACAAGTGCTTACAGTCTGCAACTGTCTTCTCAGTCCTTGATGGGGGTGTGGAGTTATATGTCTGCCATTCTATCTGGAGAGAGAGAGAGAGAGAGAGAGAGAGAGAGAGAGAGAGAGAGAGAGAGAGAGAGAGAGAGAGAATGAAAATTAGACCAGGACAGGGCTTATCTAAATGAGTAAGTCCAGGAACGAATCAAACCAGAACTCTCTCCAGGTTGAAACTGAGGTTATCTTTGGGCCATAAGAGACCGTCATACTAGCAGAGGCCGCAGGGAAAGAGGAAGTGCCGAGGTTAGACGGACAGACTCCCTCAAAGAATCCACGACTTTTGCATGCGGTGGAGAATGGGGCGTTTTGGAGGTGGTTCGTTCACGGGGGGGGGGCACCGTAAGCCGGACGCACCCTGGCGGCAAAACAGCTGCCTAGAAATTCAGTAGAACCCCCTGTATCCACGAGAGAGAAATCCCAGCCCCTTGCGGATGCTGAAATCTGCGGATAATAGCAAATGCTAAGTCTATAGTATAGTAAAGGGAGAAAATATACCCCCAGATTTTTAAAAAAACATGCATTACCAGAACCAGCCACTGAATACCATGCTATCTATAATATTTTCAGACTGCGGATACTGAATCCGCCGATACAGGGGTCCTACTGTGACCCATATCGGATACAGGGAAAGAAGTAAGGAAACCGGTCGACATCTGTCTTCCTTCCAAATAATTAGGGGTTAGGGTTCAAGCGGAGCTCAGAGTATGGGACGTCGGGCCGGTTGTACGAAGACAGAGCCCACCTCGCAGGTTCGTCGTACAGGCCAAACAGATGGGGGAAACCTGTTTATGAGACGTTGCACTGAACAACACGTTTTTGCTATGGGGGAAATACAGGTTTTCGGGTCCTGTGTGGGGGTGTGTCAGTCCTGATCCGGCCGTGGCATTGACTTGAGAGTTGGGGCCGGGGGGGGGGATGACCCCATTGGTGTCAAGACGCTTCACTGCCAACCTCCTTGCATTGTGTCTCTCATCGGCATGTTTGCTCAGATCCGGGTCTCCATCAAGGCCGGGTCACCATGGCGACTGCGATGCCAGCGCTCCATCCCTGAATGCAGTGTGACACAACTCTGGGGTGTGTGTGTGGAAGGAGTAGCATTCCCTTCTGATAATTCCCTTAATTATTTTTAAAGGGGGGTTGCTGGGGCCGTCCCAGGAGAATCTGCAGCCCGAGGGCAGGCCCCAAAGGCCTCCCTGGCCAAATTAATTAATTAATTAAAATTCCAAAGTTCGAATCTTGCAAACTTAGACGTTTTAATGTACAAGGGAGAAAAAAATATATATACCCCAAATAATTCTTCAAAGCTGGATGCAAAGCTACACTTATTAACAAATTAAAGAACTTCTGGATAGCTCCAGCCTTGATTTCTCTGGCGAAGATTGCCGGGCCGTGGGCTCTCTCTTTTTGAACTTTCCAAGCAGAAGAGAAGAAATCTTACTCTAGAGCCGTGTGTGTTTGTGTGTGTGTGAGAGAGAGAGACCGAATCCAGCCAATGTATCACCACTGTATTATTTGGGGTCTCTCTGGAATAACAACGAAGCCACCGTCTCCTTCCGCGCCACCACCCCTGGCTCTCCGCCCTGGATCTGTTCGTGGGTTGTCTTATTGTTCAAAGCAGGCCGATTCTCTTTGCTTCGGTTTCTTTGGCAACGGCGTCAAAGGCCATAGAAAACTGGAATTTCTTGTGTTCGGAGAGTCTCTTTCAGCGTTTTCTTTACAGCGTTGGGTTGTGGGGTTTTTGCTCCCTCGTTCGTCGGCGTTCGAGCCCCGGAATCAAATTTCTCATCCCGGATCAACGAGATTTGCGTCGATTCGCAATTTGCTGTTTCTCGGTGGGTTCGTGAAGTCTGCTCTCATGGGGACACCGATGTGGATCTGAGGCCTAAATCAGGAGTGGGCAAAATAAGCCATTAGGCTATAAGTGGCCTGCTATGAGGGGGGGGGGTGGTTTTCCCAGCCCCCCCTTTTCTTTTGCGAACTGCTAAAAAAATGTGAATTGATCATCCTGGAAGGAAAGATAACACACACTCCCTCCCACCCCCACCCCCGGAAAAAAAAAGGCAGAAATTGGGCCGTGTTAAAAACAAACTCTCCCCCACCACCATCAGAACCACCCCTGGGGGGAAAAGGAAGAATTTGGGCAGTTTCCAAGTCACGAATCGAGGCTAAATAAGTCTTGGGGGAGACCTAAGTTCAAGCCAAGTCACTGGCGAAACTTGGTTCCAACTCGGTAGCCTGTCGTCAAAGGGCTTTTGCTGCCGAAGACACAACAACGGCCCCATGGCGTTGAGGATGTAATGACAACAAAAATTTGCTCCGAAAACCCTTTTCGCACACTTGGCTTTTGAAAGGCCAACCTCTCTCTCTCTCTCTCTCTCTGTCTCTCTCTCTCTCTGGGGAGGGCAGCTTTTTGGCCAAACAGCCCGCCCCGCAGCCAAGAACAACCGAGCCATCGGTCCTGGTAGATTCCCCCGGAACGGCATCCTTGAAAAGCTGTTTTTCTCATCTTCGGGGCCGCGTATGTGAGCTATTACCGCCCCGGGGGCCCCAGCCTCCTGCCCACATCTATGCCGCCTCTGTCCTTCCAAGCTTGTTCCGGGGGAGGCCACGCCAAGAACCGAACAAACAGGGGCATTGTCTTGCATGCCTGTGGCACGACCCGATGGCGTCTGTCCACCCCACGAAGGAACAGGCAGAGATGACCGCACGGCGGCGCGAAGGAGACACTGCTTCTTCCTTATTGTCTCAACGGGCTTTATCCTTTCTACACCCTGCAAAATTTCTCACTGTCTTTTAACAGTCTGGGACTGGGTGTCTTCAAAGGGTCTGCGTGCCACTGGAAGGCCTAGGAGAGAGATTTGATTCAGACCATTGGTGGTTTTTTTTGGGGGGGGGGGGGACACAATACGCACAGAGAGACACAACTAGTTTCCAAATTCTTTGGTAGAAGCAAACACCCACATCCTGAAAAAGAAAAAGCAGGCCTCCAGATCCATGCCTGAAACTTTGACACTGCCGTTCGGAGCTCTGGAAACATGGGCACCTCAGAAATGGGTCTGCATTGGGGGGGGGTAGTTTGGTTTTAAAGGAATTTTTCTGTCCCTGTGTTGGGTGGGGGTGTTTTGAAAGCCCTTCCGAGGGATGGTGGTGGCCCGGCCTGTTGTTGGTAGATGGCAATACCTTAGTTCTGCTTATGAAACCGGAGCTCTAGGCAAGTGGATGTTTCTGGAGAAAAATTGTGGTGACGGTTTTGACCTGTTCTCCCCCCCCCACCTCCCTGCGTCCTGCTTCCATTGCAGTAGAGCAGAAGCCGGAGCCATCGAGAAGGACCTTGTGGAGGAATTTAGATTTGGACCCCAGCAGCTGATTGAAATCTGGGGCCACGCTTGTGCCACGGCCGTGACCAAGGTGAGTGCCTCGAACCTGGGGCGAGGACCCTCAGAGATGCCAAAGAACCATGCCTTTAAAGTACATCAAGGAGCCTGCCTCTGGAGTCTTAATATCTGCAGTTTCCTTAGCCAGATTCCCAGGAATATTAAAAGAAAAAAAAACAAAAACAGAAATACGTGTTTTCACAATGTAGTTACCAGAACTGGCCATTAGAGGGAGACAGAGACCATGCAATGCATAGGGTTCACTCTAAAATATATACAGTACCTTTCCTTGATGTCATGCCCAGAACTGGCCAGAAGAGGAAGGCAAAAACCATGCAATGCATAACATTGCTATTGTTTGCTATTATCTGCGGTTTTCAGCATCTGTGGGCAGGTGGGTGGGAAACAGTCCCTGAGCAAATACAGGGGTACAACGGCATTTGGTTTTGGTCTGTGGAGGCTCATGGTTCTGATTCAGGGGGTGGGGGTCCAGAATCCATGCCGGGTTTTCATCTACACTGTATGGGGAACTCTCCAGGGTGCTGAAGCCTATCCAAGGTCCACCCCGTCTGATGCCATGGCAGCCAAGAGCAGAGTAAAACCTGGGGTGGATTCACAGCCCCTCTGGAATTGGAGTCAGACCCTAACTTCCTCCAAGTTGCTTCCTTTTCAAAGCCTGCCCGCCTTTAAAGGAAGCGCAATTCTGGTGCCTGAAAGGCCTTTGCTCCTGCAAGCAGGACTCCCAGAAAGGAGAGTGATGGGATTTAGAGTCCTCAAAATACAAAACCCACACTCCAGTTAGAAGCTATCGAATTGGCCACAAAAAATCACATTTTTCTCGATAAATGCTAATCCCATTGTCTGATAAAATGGGATCAACCTGATTTAGGACGTCTTTAGGTACTGTATATGTTTTATAGCCAACCCTATGCATTCCAGGACAGTTCGAGCGATCCCATCACCCCCTGTTCTCCATATAGATGGGGGCTTGTGGGCTTTGTAGTCCAAGTGTCTGGAGGAGTCATCAGGGTGTGGAATTCAGGTTTGCGTTGGCTTCAAACCACTGTGAAAAGAACTCCCCAGGCAGGCTTTTGATTCACCACAGAGTCTTTTAGGGATGTGATCCCATCTGTTCCACCCCAGAAAATAAGAAAGCTGCCTTCCCCGGCCAGCTTTTACATCCCATTAATTTTCCGCTTGGCTTCGGCGTTCGTTAGAATACCGAGCAATTTGCTTTGGGCGCGGACGGCTTCAAGGCTCGTTTTTCAAATGCCTGCGGGTGTTTGCCCAGTGCCGCCACCTGAAGCCGGGAAAAGACATTATACACAGCCTGTTATTAGTGTCAGAGGCACGTTTGTGGGTTGTTCAGCTGCCCTTTCTGTGTTTGTGGGGTCGAAGTCAAGCTTGCAGGCTTGGTAACCCACCCAGGGACATCGAAAAATAGTTGCCACTATTTAATAGTTTAATAGTTAATAGCATTTAATAGTTTAATAGTTATTTAATATTTTAACATTTAATATTTTAATAGTTAATAGTATTTAATAGTTTAATGAATCACAGAAGGGACCATGAAAACTTTTCCGGGCAATCTTCTATCAATGGAACCGGTCTGGCTCTCCTTACAGGTTTTCCCCCGTCGGTCTCTCCTGAAGAAGCAGCCGACACTCCTGGTGGTGTGCGGCTGCGAACAGAACGGAGCCATCGGCCTGGCCTGCGCCCGACACTTGCGTGTGTTCGTACGTATCTGCCCTTTGCATGACGAGCGCTGTTCCACCTTGGTTCCGTTTCTAAGGCGGTTGCTTCACGTCCTTCCTCGTTCCGAGATTACGTTCGTTTCATGATAACGTCATTCGCGGTCACGTGGTCTTGTCTCGGTTCTGTCCCTGTTTCCGTTTACCCACGGGCGTGATTGATGGTATCATGACAACTGTTACTTCACGTCTTGTTTCGTGACAATATCTGTACTTCCCCGCCTTCATTTCACTTCTTCTTTTTTTGGTCCAACCTTCCATTTTTTGATATTTCGATTCTCCGTAACTTTGCCTTTCATGTGTTAAGCAGCAAAGTTCGAGGTTTTGTGCCTTCTTATCTCTCTGTGATGCATTGTTTATGCCATTGGGATTGTATTGAAGAATGCAACTTTGCACTCCTGCCACTAGATGGAGAATGCGTAGGTTGCGTGACGAGCCTTACTTCACGGGCACTTGTCTCGAAACAGGAACCGAGACGAGATAATTCCCGAGGTCAGGGAGAGGTGGGGCTCATCACGCTTAAATCCCAGTTCAGGGGGCGTGGTCGGGATGAGATTCTGCCGTCACGCAATGGACGTGGAGTAACATTTTCTTGTACTGGTCCCAAGCGTGACCGTGAACCATGATGAGAGGGACGTGAAGTAACAGTCTAAGCTCCCCTGGAACTAGGACATTTGTTTTGGGTTTGCCTTTGAACTTGAAGTCCCATCACCCTTGTCCGCCATCTGAGGCCGAGGTGGTGTTGATTAGACTCTACCCTGCTGGAGGCATCGCAGTTGGGGATGATGAAGGTTGTAGTCCAATCCCTCTGGAGGGGGCGGCATCCAAAGCACAGCAAAGCCTGTGATCCACAACGCCTCGCCCCTTAGCCTGGCTGGCACCCTATCTGTGCAGGGGACAACCATGGCCACCCTTCCCAGCTGCCTGGTGGATGATGGGAGGGGTAGTTTCCTTGCAACCCAGCCTTCCCAATAGTTTTGAAAGCAGGAATCTAACAGGAAGGAAACATAGGTATGAGCAGGGCTAAATCATCACATACCTCCGGTTTCCCCTTTCAGGAATACGAACCAACTATTTTCTACCCAAAGAGGTCTTCAAACGCGCTGTATCGCGATTTCACCACGCAGTGCGAGAAGATGGACATTCCTTTCCTTTCCTACCTGCCGACAGAGGTGAGCAGAGAGGGAAAAAAACCCGTGAAAGCTCTCTCTCTCTTTGGGCTTTTTCTTCCAGTCTTCATTCTCCTTTAAGCTTCCCACTTTTGGGTTGTTGTTGCAAAACCCACATCCCGCTTGAGATTTAATCTATGCTTAAAACCTTTAAGATGTACAGCTCCCAAACAGATATTTGAGGAACCCCCAAACTACATTTCCAGAATTTATTTATTTATTTATTTATTTATTTATTTATTTATTTATTTATTTATTATCAATACTTAAATTGAAGGAAGGAAGGAAGGAACCGGTGATTGATAGAAGGGAGGAAGGAAGGAAAGAAGGAAGGAAATAAATAAGTAAATAAATTACCCACCCCCTGGGATCCCCCTGTCCAGCAAAAAAAAAGGGGAGGGAAGATCTGGTCTACAGCCGCGTATTACTCTCTCTTCCCTTTGCCGGTAGGTTCAGTTAATCAGCGACGCCTACAACCTTGTGGTGGACGCCATCCTTGGCGTGGAGGCCACCCCCGGGGAAGTGCTCGAACCGTACGGCACCATCCTGGCCACCCTCAAGCAGATCCAGATTCCTCTTGTCAGTTTGGACGTCCCGTCTGGTATGTCATGGGCTGAAGAAAGGAAGGAAGGAAGGAAGGAAGGAAGGAAGGAAGGGAGGGAGGGAGGGAGGGAGGAAGCAAGGAAGGAAGCAAGGAAGGAAGCAAGGAAGGAAGGAGCTGATGATGGATGGAAGGAAGGAAGGAAGGAACTGATGATGGCTAGAAGGAAGGAAAGAAATTGATGATGGATGGATGGATGGATGGATGGATGGATGGATGGAAGGAAGCTGAAGGAAGGAAGGAAGGAAGGAAGGAAGGAAGCAAGCAAGTAAGGAAGGAAGGAAGGAAGGAAGGAGCTGATGATGGATGGATGGAAGGAAGGAAGTGCTTTTTTATTCTAGTGAAACTGGAGTTCTTTAACAGGTGGATCGGTGGGGTGTCAGCTGCAAAAGACGGAGAATGAAGGTGCAACACCAGTGCACGTGGGAAGCGCAAGTGATGTGCTAGGAAACATAAGACACACACACACACACCCGCCTGGCTTGCCATTTCCACCTTGGTAGCCCCACTTCAACTCGGCCGGGTCATTCACAGCCTTGTTTGTGTGACCGCCCGGGGCCGAATCCCACCTCTGGCGGGTGCCGTCTCTCTCTCTCTCTCTCTCCCCGAGAGGTCCCTTTGGGGCGACTGTCCTCCGCCGGCATCGTGTTTCCATTGACGGAGACATGAGCTCATGCTCAAACGCGCCGTGCTGTGTCTCGGGCGGTGCGAACGAGACCGAGTGCGCGCAGGGCCTGGTTTCGCCATCAAGGGAAGGAATGTGTGGAGTCAGAAGCAAGGGAGGGAAGGCAGCCCGTTTTGACTCGCCCCTTGGCATGCTCGGGCCGGCCAAAGTTTATGAGCACAACAGCGAAGTCTGATTCTGAAAGGCGTTCTTAAAATCTCAAAGTGGAGCAACTGGTGTGGACAAGATGAAGGAGACCACCTCCTTGTCTTCCTGGTGACGTGGATTGAGAACCATGAGGACTAGTCTCTTTCTAAAACCTTTTGGCTTCTTTAGGAGCCCAGCACTCAGAATGCACCAGCGGTGGCGAACCTTCCGCCCTCCAGACGTTTTGGACCACAACTCCCACCGTCCTTTTCCGTTGGCAATCTAGACCTGGAATTCTGGGAGTTGTGGTCCAGAACATCTGGAGGGCGGAAGGTTCGCCACCACTGGAATATACCAAATAAAGTTCTGGGCAGGGGTTCAATCCCCCAGATAACTAATTTTTGCTGGCCTGGGTCAGGATCCTCCATGGCCTTCTCTATTTGTTGTTCCGGTGTGGTTCCTGGGAGTCGCAGTTTCTGTGCCCATGAAGCTGCGTGGGAAACACTGCTCAAAGTGTCATTTTGGGGGCTGTTAAGTCCCTGCTAGTGTACGGCGGCTCCACAGACGAGCAGGCCCCCCGAAAGGGTGGAGTGCTGGAGATTCAGGCCGTGGTTTCTTTGAGCGAGTCGATCCTCTCATCTTCTGTATTCCTCTTTCCCCACTCTCTTCCGCTTTTTGCCTTCCGGGGCGAAATTCGAGGCCTGTGGCATAATTTCTGTTTTTTCGCTCTCTCTCTCTCTCTTCTCTCTTTCTAGGGTGGGATGTTGAGACCGGCAGCAGCGATGGCATCAGCCCGGACGTCCTCGTCTCCTTGGTGGCCCCGAAACAGTGCGCCACCCGGTTCATGGGCAAACACCACCTGGTTGCCGGGCGCTTCCTCCCCTACGACCTGCAGAAGAAATTCGAACTCAATCTGCCGGAATATCCCGGCACAGATTGTGTCGTTTCTCTCTAAGGGGCCGGAAGGCGTCAAATCCACCCGTCAACCGTTGACATCAAATAGCAAGATGGGCCAACCTCCAACCCCCACAGAAAAAAAGCATATTAACAACAACAAAAACTTTCCGTTGACTTCAGAAGACCTATCCCGTAGCAGAAGGCTGTGATTGTGTCGTTTCGTATATTGTCTTTAAACAAAGCAAACCAGCCCCAGAGAGGAGTTTTGGAAAACCTGCTTACACCCTTTGCACCAAACAAAGTTGCGTTTACACAACAGGAAAGGCCCTTTTAAATGGCTTCTGTGCTCTGCATTGAAATTTTAACTTCATTATTTCGGCATCAGGGGAAAAGCTGTGTTCCTTCCTCATGATGTGTTTCCCTACCACCACCCCTCCATGGTAGGGAACCTTTTCCCTCCGTAATCTAATTTTTTAAATTTTATTTCCCCAGGTCCAGCTGACGTTGTAGCTGAGCAGAAGGGCGAGATTTGTCTGAGGTTACTTTGGAAAACAAAGTCATTTCAGATGATTGCGTCGCTCGTCCCGGAATCCAAAAAGTAACTTGGCACTTGCCAACTACTTTTTAATTGTTTTCCTTTTGAAATGAACTGGTAAAGCTAGGACAAGAGTGACAGGAGATAAAATCCATCCTCCTGGTTTGCGAACATTTTACAAAAGCAGCATGGCTTAAAATAAATCCAAATGGGATTAAGAAACTCCCCACGGGAATACATGTGTTCTAGAATATTTGACACCTAGGACCCCCTTTCGCCACCAAGTATCTGCTGATTCACTTAGAGACAGCCTGAACATATTAGAAATAGAGGGACCCCGTATCCACTGATTCATTATCCAGTGATTCAGTTATCCATGGTTGGCAGAGGGAAAAAAATTAAATAATTCAGCAGCCACAAAACAAGCTACTGTCACAAACAGCAGCCGTAAAGCAAGCTACTGCCAGGAAACAGCAGTTTTGGGGTGGGTGGGCAGGCGTTCTCTCTTATCCATGGTTTTCATTATCCACAGGAAGGCCTGGAACCAATCCCCAGCGGATACCGGGGTTCTACTGTATGAAAAGGAAAATCCTTTCTATAGATGAAGTTACCAGAACAGGCCACTGGGCCAGAGACCATGCTATGTGTAATTTTTGCTATTGAAATAGCATTGGCTATTATACACATGTCTCGGTATCCGCAGGGGAATTCTGAATTAATGCATTTCATTTCAGGTATGTGTCATTGCCGTTTGCCCTTTTATAACCCACTTAGGCTCCCAGGCATGGACTAGAAACAGAAGGGATCTGATGAACAAAGAACGGTGCAGTGAGGGGGATTTGAAGCGAAGCCTCGAGAGAGCCGGGTTCAAATCCCCACGTAGCTGTGGAAATTTCCTTGCAGTGGGCAGTCTTGGTTTTACCACTCTGTAAATAGCAGTCATTCCTTATTAGGAGTGCAATAAATTAGATGCAAGTTTGGGGCACATAACCATTGCACGGAATTGCTTTTTTTTGGGGGGGTCCCCCCTACCCCACCCTGCAGCATCTGAACCCCTGCACCCTGATTCAGCCTCGGATGGGGGTCCTCTCCCCCAGTCCCTTCTCACAAAGCCACACCGCGAGGGCATGTAAATTTGAGATAAATGGGCATCCTTGTGCACCCCTGAATGCGAGATTCAGCAGAGAAGGGGCGACACGCGCTTGCCGTTGCCACCCGGAAAGCTACAGAAGACAGAGGCGAAGAGAGCACATCCGTGGACGTGGTGCGCGTGGCATAAAGACGGGGAGGTGAAGGTGTTTTAAAGACCCCCACCAAAAGAAAATTCCTAGCTTGTTTTTTTTTTTTTTTTTTTTTAAACAGGAGACATCCTATTTATTTCAAGCTGGGGCCTTTGAGATTGTCAGCCCTTGGGTGCTTCTATTTGGGTCGGTGGGTTAGGAGGGGTAGTTTTCTTAGTTGACCTTTTGTTTTCGCTTGCCAGGACTCGGGAACAATCCAACGCTGTATGAGAAAGAGGCGGGGGGAGAGGACTGAAAGGAGAGCTTTAACACACAAATGTACAGGGTGGGTGGGTGTGCACACATAGAAAAATAGGTACACTATGTCCCCCGGGGCATCCTGAGAGATTTCCGGATATTGAAGGAGAAGAGAAGCTCATCACTTTTTCAACTTTTGCACTCCATCCCGAGAGAAAAGGTGGGAGAGGTCAGATAGGGGAATCGGGCCAGCTGGGCTGGAGATTTTGGTGCCAAGATCGGAGACAGCGCCGAGCCAAGGCTGACTGGACCGGCATGATGAGGTGAGATGGAGCCGTGGCAGCGGCAGATCCGTTTGCGCGAAGAACGAAGGTGCCAGGAGACCAAGAAGGGTTAGGCAGCTTCGCAGTTGGAAGCGCAGCTGCCTTACAAACGAAAAGACGTCTGTTTTCCCCTCCCCGAGTGCGATCTTGCCTCCGTTTGCAGGTCCATGCCGAGCACTTTGACAAATAGAGACAGGTCGGATGGCTCCAGTGCAAAGTTTGAACGACTCCTGCACCTGAAGGCAAAACAGTGGCCATAGAAACAAAAACAACACATACCCCCCTTAACGCTGTGTTTTTTAAAATCCTGGTGGCTGAGGCAGTGTTGTGGACTGATTAGAGCTGCGAAGCACGCAAGCAGTCGCTTGGCGCCTCAGGCGGTGGAAATCCTTGATACACCCAAATCTGTGAGGCGAGAGCTGGGTAAAAAGAATATTAATAAACAAGCAGGGCTGGGATAGAGTTGTGATTTATCATCTAAATTACAGGCTGCCTGCTTTCAACCGCTGCCTCGCTGACGGTGAACTCTGCCCATGGTCAGGAGACCTGAGTTCTTTCTTTCTTTCTTTCTTTCTTTCTTTCTTTCTTTCTTTCTTTCTTTCTTTCTTTCTTTCTTTCTTTCTTTCTTTCTTCTTCTTCTTCTTCTTCTTTGGTATTATTATTATTATTATTATTATTATTATTATTATTATTATTATTATTATTATTATTAATTATTATTATTATTATTAGCTGCAGGCTGCCTGGCATTTGCCAGGGGGAGGCTGGTGTTTATAGCCTCATCCGTCCCGGGCTTCGTTCCACATGACTTCATCACTGGGTTTTATTGCCTCTCTTTTTTTTTCCCATTCTCCCAAAGGCGGTCCAATTTTTCGGAGCCGCACACTTCGAAGGCTACTGTTGAATCGCTCCCAAAAATAACAATAATAACCTTTCTTTCCTCGTTATTATTGTTTTTCCCCCAAAAAAATCCCTGAGACATTCTTTCTTTCCCCAACTTTGCTCCCGTTCGTTCTGCGTCTCCAATTTCTCTGGCCAAGGGTCTGCCATCCACAAGAGCAGCATCCAAACCAATAAAGGCCAGAGTCGGAGAGGGTGTGTGTGTGTGTGTGTGTGTGTGTGTGTGTGTGTGTGTGTGTGTGTGTGTGTGTGTGTGTGTGTGTGCGTGTGTGTGTGAAACAGATCATATATAGGCCTCCCATCCTTGCTGTGCTCCACTTTGGAAGCCACCTGTTCGGAGAAGAAACCGAAGCGGACGGATCTACGGGTGGGGGGGTGAAGGCAGACCCCCCCCAAAAAAAACCTTTGCACCCGGATCACCCCGCTTCTCCCGCCTTCTCCCGGACCTCCCAGCCGAGGAAATGTCTGGGCTAAAACCCTCCATTTTCCTGCTGTTTTTCCTCCTCTGGGACGCAGGACGCGGCTCTCAAGGTAACCAGAGGGGTGGTGGCGTTTGGTTTGGGGACCCAGGCCCTAAAATAACAGAGGGAGGGGGCAACGAATGAAAACAGACCCCGCCAATTCGCACGTTGCCATGTGAGGTGGTGCTGAAAGCATCCAATCTACAGGAGGCTGAGGAATTTTATCCGGGGGGAAGGGGCAAAGTTGTTGTTAGGAGCTGGCTAGTGGCCTCTGACTTCTGGTGTCCCTAGGAACAAAGGACCCGAATGAAGGCACTCAAACATCCCCCCGTCCCCGAGAGCGACACCTCAGCCTTTGGAAAAATCAAAAGTGGGGGTTTCCTTAACCGAGTCGATCCGTCTTGTGTGGAGTCTTCCTCTCTTCCTGCTGCGGCTTTCTGCTTTTCTGGCGTTTTTCTCTCTCCCGGGGAATTCTGCCTCTGTAGGATGTGGCCCACGGGTAACACACTCAAAATGTCCACAGTTTGGACTCCAGGGTCGATTTGATCCAGGACACACTTTGAGATTGATTGATTGATTGATTGATTGATTGATTGATTGATTGATTGATTGATTGATTGATTTTTTGCACCTGCAACCCTGGGGTTCCTACAAGAGACCCTGTAGGGGTTCAGACCAGGAGGGAAGGGCTTTCTCTTCCCACCCACCCCCACCCCACCCCCCGAGAAAATTCGGTTCCATTTCCAGTTTGGGGGAATCCGCAAATAGTAGGATTATGGGTTCCCCAGCCTTGTCTTGAGCCATGGGGATACCAAATCTGATAGACCACACCGCTTGGGTCAGTCCCTGGCTCGACCTGTTTCACCCGTCCTACCCCGCAGGGCTCTTGTGGTGATCAAGTCCACGGCCATGAGCAGAGCAGAGGGAAAATGGAAACCGGGTGGTGGTGGTGTGTGTGACAAGAAACAACCAAGGAGGGCCAACCCCCTCCCCACTTAGGACTGTATCGATCATGGGTAATGGATACAAAACAATCAATTAGCAAGACAGTTGCAGATTTGTTACCTGAAACTAAAGCTACAAAGTGTCTGGTCCATTGAATTATTGTCAACCCGACGCTTTGTTTCTTAGGGACTGTTCGGAGCTTGGTTTATTATAGGTTTAAAAATGTTTTATACCCTGCCTTTCTCCTTCAAAACGACCCCAAGGGACTTAACCCTATTTGTAGCCCCGTTTCTTGAATTTTTACCCACCTTTCCTCATTTAAAAAAGCAACGAGCAGCTCAGGATGCCTGGGGGGTCCCCGGAGTGCAGGAAAAAAGTAGGAAAACTTGCTGTTTATTCCCCCACCCACCCTGGCCTTTTTAGCAACACCTGGGGAAAAGGGGGAGAAAAATCCAGTGTCCAAGAGTGACTGTGCTTTTGTCCCCAGTTTAAACCAAAGGCAACCAATATCCAAAGTTTGGTGAACAAATGATGTCAGCTTCAGGGCCCCATATGTCTCTTGAGCTGCCACCTTCAGTGTTAGGAGCATGGAAAGGATCCACAGGGGGGCGCCGTCTCTGAACCTTTTGTGTGGCTTCCTCGCCAGAGCTGCTGGAAGAAGATGACGCGCCGGCTTTGCGTCCGAACCGAGAGAAGCAGCCACCTAAGCAGAAGAAAAAAGGGAAGCCCTCCACCGGCCTGGTGGGAGAAGCAGCCGGTAAGTCATCTTTCCAAATCCCAGGCACAAAGTCTGGGGGAAAATTACTGATAGTGTAGATTCCCACCCCCCCCTCCAAAAAAAGGAAATTCAGTGTCATGATTTGGGAAAATCATTTCCCTCTGCTTCCCACACCTGCCTCCTTCCGGAGTGTTTCTAGAATTAATTCTGGAGCGTGAGGCCCAAAACAGACATGCTCTCCCCAGCCCTTCCTCCAGATAAACCACCGGCAGATTGAGGTGTAAAATTACGCAGCGCAAACAGGGTTGGTCTGGATGACCCCACGGTGTCCCTTCCCAGTTCCTGTTGTGATAATTGGAAGTCATTTGAAAGAAAGGGGTCATCTCTTTTCAAGATGGGGAGATGGAAGGCCGGTGTGTGTGTGTGTGTGTGTGTGTGTGTGTGTGTGTGTGTGTGTCCATGAGGGCCACAAAGTCTCCCATAATACTCGGGCATCTTTTCCAGGGGAATGGACCTCGTGGTTCAACGTGGACCACCCCGGTGGAGAAGGCGACTTTGAAACCTTGGAAGCCATCCAGTTCTACTACCCGGAGCGGGTCTGCGCCCGGCCGACCGCTATCCAGGTGCGGAACCACGGAGTGGGATCTGCCCAAGGACGTCGGTGAGGTGGTGCATTTCAGCCCGCTGGAGGGTTTCCGCTGTTTCAACCGGGAGCAAGCCCAGGGGAAAAACTGCTCCAACTACCACGTCCGGTTCCTCTGCCCTCCAGGTGAGCCGGGGGGCTATGGCAAGGTGGCCCCCTTCCCATCCAAAGGAGGCTCTTCTGCGCTGAGCTAGGAGGGAATAATTTTCAACTGCACCATTTCGCTTTTAATATCGGGACGGTGGTCAGCCTGTTTGGAAAAGTTCCTTTTTCAGATTGCAACAGGACCCCCGTGTCCACAGGAGATTGGCTCCATCTGCCCCTGTGGATGCTGAAAACTGTAGATAATAGGGAACCCTATATAAATAGAAATAGCTGGTCATTAAAATAAGCATCAGATTCTAGATGGAAAGAAAGAAAGGAAGGAAGGAAGGAAGGAAGGAAGGAAGGAAGGAAGGAAGGAAGGAAGGATGGATGGATGGATGGATGGATAGATAGATGGAAGAAAGGAAGAGACAGACAGACAGACAGACAGACAGATAGATAGATAGATAGATAGATAGATAGATAGATAGATAGATAGATAGATAGATAGATAGATAGATAGGAAATCTTTCTGATTTTGCAAACATTTGTCTATCGAGTGACTCCATAATATGTCAATGTAACTTGTAGCTCAGCAACCCCCCCGCTTATCCAGTCCTAACTTTTATTTTTTAACATCTCCTCTCTCTGTTCCCCCAAAAGAACCCAGTTCCTGGTTCAGCTGGTCCCAGTGGTCGCCGTGGACCAGCTGCTCGCGAAAAGCCTGTGGGGTCCGTGGCATCCAGACCCGGCGCCGCACGTGTTTGAGCAGCGCCAGTGAGCCTGAGCGAAGGCCACGTCCCAAGTGCCCGGGGAAATCCACCGCACGCCGGATTTGCACCGCCAGCCCTTGTCCAGGTAACCTTGAACACTCAACACTTTGCAAAGGAAGCATTATGAGTAACTGGTTTATTTATTTGTTTGTTTATTTATTTTGGAGGGGGGTTTGCTATTTATTTTAAGCACAGCACAACTACCTTTTGGAGTTAAAACACGGAAACACTTTAAAAAACAAGTTTGGCATGTAATGTTTTCTAGTTACTTTACTTTCTGTTTTTTTTCTAGGGTGTTAGGTAGAGTTACTTCCGAGCTTTCTTCCTCTCTCAGCTGGAAGCGTGTTTGTTTTTAAAGGACAAAAAGGAACGTAAATGAACGAAACAGTAGCAAAGGGTGAGGAAAACATCATAACAACCACTGGCAAAAAAGAAAACAACCCAATCTTTTCCTAAAATTTAGACAGACTCACAGGAACAAAATGCCCTGGAAAAAGTAACTTCTTTAGTTCCGTTCTTGCTCACCTGCTTGATAGATGAACCTCTCCTGCAGGTGGATGCTGCCTTAAACTATTTGGAATGACCACCAGTAATTTTAAAGTTTTTTTCGGGAACTATTTTAGGCAGAAAAGGCGTCCTAGGTGACCTGTCATTAAGAGAAGCGATTCCTTAACTAAAGAAAGCATCTGAGTGCAGTGACAGACATTTCCTCACCTCCCTCCGCAAGACAGTTTGCCCTGCCCTTCAGATGGGCCTTTGAGCCTCAAACACTGGGTTCCCGTGGCTTTCCCAGCCACGAAAGCCGGCTGGAATAACGTCTTTCCAACACGACTGTGCTTCCAGCTCTAACCATGACCAATTAGATGAAGATTTGGGAGGAGGGATGCAGACAGGGAGGGGGAGGGCAAGCAGAAAGGGGAGAAAAGGGGGGATGCAGAACCATGCTGATAAACCCACACATTATTAAAATATTCATTTCCTCCAACATCTGTCTTTTCTGCACCTGCTTCTCAGCACCTTGGATTCCTGGCTCCCCTGTGGCATTTCCCCCAGCCGGAGACGGGCAAACATGTTTGTGGGAGAGACGGGCAGGGATGTTTTCATCGGAGGTGGCAGGGGAGGGGGGAGCACTGGTGCAGTTTGGACCCCAACCCGGTCAGCACCTCACCCCTGAGGAATGTCAGCCTTGGGATTGTGGTTTCCCCTGAAATGCTCATGTTTTTCTTTTTTGGGATGTTTTAAATGGGCAAAAACTCCCTTTTAAAAAACCCTGCCAAGGGGAGATTCCAGCCAAGTACAATTTTGGGGCCGGTTTGGAAGATGTTTCGCTCCAAGGAACGATATACAATCCGTCTCCCGATGTATATGTATAGATATATTATTGTTCTTTTTTTCCCCTTTCCTGGTGGGCCAAACATGGAAAAATGTGCCTCCCCCTTGTCTCGGCCACTTAGGGGAATGCTTTGTTCTCCAGCAGCCAGGAGCTGGTCTGCTTCCCTGCCTCTCTTGATGGAAATTGCAGGCTCAGCCATGGAATCTGAGGCTCCCTGGCTTGGCAGTGCCAGAACGGAGAAGAGGCAGAGGCAGAGGCCGTTATAAACTGAAGCCCAGAGGGGGTCATTCGAGGTGATGCCCCAATCCTTGGTGGCTGGATCCTGCCCCTTTTCCAGCATTGCAGTGGAGCAGCTGGGGGACTTAGACACCTTGCTTGGACACCTTCCTTCCTTCCTTCCTTCCTTCCTTCCTTCCATTATCTCCTTTGTTCGTTTGTTCATTCATTCATTCATTCATTCATTCATTCGTTCATTCCTTCATTCGTTCATTCCTTCATTCGTTCATTTGTTTGTTCGTTTGTTCCTTCTAACCTACCTACCTACCTATGTACCTTCAATTCATCACCAACACCTTCCTTCCTTCTATTCATCAACTCCTTCCCTTCCTTCCTTCCTTCCTTCCTTCTATTCATCAACTCATTCCCTTTGTTTGTTTGATTCTTTGTTTGTTTGTTCATTTGTTTGTTTGTTTGTTTGCTCCTTCCTTCCTTCCTTCTAGTCATCAACTCCTTTCCTTCCTTCCTTCCTTCCTCCCTTCCTTCCTTCCTACCTACCTACCTACCTACCTACATAGCTTTAATTCATCAGCGACTCCTTCCTTCTTTCCTTCTATTCACCAGCAACTCCTTCCTTCCTTCCTTCCTCCCTGTTCCATCCCTGCTTAGAAGCCTGCCAGTCAAACCCCACAGAAGAATTTTACTGTTTCACAAGGTCACACCCCGGCTGCTGCCTTGGCATCTCTGTGAAAATGTGTGCCTTCGAAGTGTGTGTAGTAGAGATGGGCACAAATAAAAAAATGGCATTTTGTTTGTCGTTTGTCATTTAGGGGGTCCGTTTCGGTTCGTTTCCGTTTTTCACGGATTTTTGCAAAACATTCGTTTTCATTTTTGTTCGTTTCGTTACCGTTTCGTTACCGTTTTGTTACCATTTATTTCAATTTTTGTGATTTTTTAAGCATTTAAAGCAGTTCAATGTATTGCCGTAATGAAAACGAAACGAATGACAAAATATCTGGTGTTTCTGTTCATTTCGTTTCATTTTAGAGACAAAATTCGTTTGTCATTTCGTTACGTAACGAAACAAAAAAACGAAAACAGAAACGAAAGATTGTTCATTTCGTGCCCATCTCTAGTGTGTAGTCCAACACCCAATACACAGCTGGGGGGGGGGTTTGAGGGCGACCGACCGTACACAGTAGGAAACGTCAGACCAAACCTGACACCCTACTGTAAACGAATACCCATCCCTTTCCTTCTGAGTCCACGAGACTAGAAAAGCTCATTTCCCACTGCAGCTGTTTCAGCAGCTTTTCGCCAGCAAACAATGGCTTGCTAAAAATAAGGTCTCTTTCCCCAATAATGGAACGTTCAGAATTGCTGGCTACTTCCCTGTTCTATAATCCATTTCCCGGTTCCTTCAAAACATGTTCGGCGGTGGAATAATCTGCTGCCACCAAGGAGGGTGGTGGAGTCTCCTTCTTGGGAGGTTTTTAAGCAGAGGCTGGATGGCCATCCGTTAGGGACACTTGGATGGGGGTTTCTGCCTGGCAGGGGGTCAGACTGGATGGCCCTCGAGGTCCCTTCCAACTCTACGATTCTCTGATTCTAAAGGAGGGTGGTGGAGTCTCCTTCTTGGGAGGTTTTTAAGCAGAGGCTGGATGGCTATCCGTTAGGGACACTTGGATGGGGGTTCCAGCATGGCAGGGAGTCAGACTGGATGGCCCTTGGAGGTCTCTTCCAACTCTTTGATTCTATGTCTTCTACATCTGTGGCTGGGAAAAAATAACCCAATGTCTGTTCTTCAATCCCTGCTTTCAGCATGTGCTCTTCGGTGCGACCTGGGTGCCCCCAACGGAGACTGCAGCCGATGCGTCTGCCCCAACGACACACTGGTGGGCGTCGTGCGGAGTGCCGGCGGGGCCGCCCTGCCCAATGCCCGGGTCTCCCTTTCTGACCAGCCTCGTGCCATCCTGGCCCGGAGCGACTCTCGGGGCCGGTTCGCCATCCAGGGTGTCTGTGCCGACAGCCCCCTCAACGCCAGCGCCACCCTCGACCGCTTCGCGCCGGGACACGCGCCCATTGCCATGAACAGCTCTAACGTGTCGTGGGTGGAGATCGTGCTACACCGACTGGGTAAGTAGAAACCAGAGGCAAAACCGAGGCTGGAGAGATTCGAAGGCCTGCCAGCGTTCCGTTTCCCATCCTTGGGCCGTTGGTACTAAAAAAAAGTGAGCAATCGCTTTTGACAGCTTCTTATTTCATGTCGTCCCGCTCCCCTCTGTGCAGAAAAAGCGTACATGGTGATCCACCCTGAGTCCAAAGTGAGGATGGCCGGGCAAAAGGTGCGTTTCTGCTGTCATGCCCGAGGCAACCCCAAGCCCAAGAAATATTACTGGTGAGTGACTTTCCATTCTGTGACAAGTAGACCTCTTTCACTACAGGAGGGAGCACTGCTTCTAAAAACGGGCTGCGCTCACCATCTCATTTGAGCCAAATTTGTAGGAAGGGTGAACCCTCTCTCTCTCTCTCTCTCTTTTTTCGCTGCCCACAACTCTCCTGGACTTCAGTTAACCCCTTTCCGTATTCTTTTCCCAGGTATCACAACGGAACACTCCTGGACCGGAAGGTCTACAAGTACAACAGCAGCTTAGTGTTGCACAATCTGGGGAGAAGCCACGCGGGTTCGTACCACTGCAAAGCCAGCAACGACCACAGTTCGATCAAATCCTCCGTCGCCTATTTGACAGTCGTAGGTAAGCGGAGGGGATCAGCAGAGGGGGAGATCAGCCGACCCTCGGCTCCACGGTCTCAGCGCCGCATGTGCAAACCAGCTTGAGTTAGGGCTTTTATTTTCCATATTGATTCAGAGACTAGGGAGATTTGATTGTGGGTCTCTAGAAGCATAGCCAGGGTGTAGAGATCACCTAAGCCCCCAAATGCCACCATACCATCTTTGACAAAATCACCCATCCTCCACTGTCAGACCTCCCAATATGGGACATTCATCACCTCCAAAGATGGCCTGTTCCACCATGGGGAAAAACACCTGCTAGAGTATTTTTTTTTCTTAAGGCTATTGTGCTGTGCAACTCCGATTTCCAGGGAGTGGGGAATCCAGTTCGGGTTTTGAATCCTGCGGGAGCTATCCAAGGTGCTGAAGTTATGCTGGCGAGAAAGATTGAAAAAAAAAAAACAGTGGAGGAAAACCTGGAGCAGACTTACTGCTCCCATGGAATTGGAGTCCCCATTCTCCACTTAATGTTTCTCCAGAATCTTACTCATGGCTGTTTTGACCTGTTGGCCTATTCCACCTTCTATTCACCTTGCTTAGTGCACCTCTGGTTGCTTTCTTCCCGTAAATGTTGGTGCCTGGGTCCTCCTTAGTTTTCCTCTCCGGGACTAGCTTCCAGAAAGGAAGTATGGGTGGAGCTAGGTCTCCCAGACAAGACACAGTTAGGTGTTCAAATGGAGCCAGGAAGATTCGTAGAACTTCTAAGATGGAGACCTACAGCATTTGTAGTCAAGAAAACCCAACAATCCCATCCCAGTGTAGGTCC
>JAPFRF010000018.1:9535694-9553194 GCA_029282475.1 Phrynocephalus forsythii
CTTCCGGTTTCCGCTATGACGCGGGGCGCCGAGGACGGTCCAGTGTCTCCCTCTTGTGGCCACATTTCTAATTGCCGCTGCAATTCCAAGTGTGGCCACAGGACGGAGACACTGGACCGCCCTTGGTTTCCTATGGGAATGAATGGGAGGCTGTCTATATCAGTGCCTGAAGAGTAATTAAATTTCCTCTCCGCCTAAGTGAGTTTTCCCTCGTTTCATATGAGGATACGGAGTGTCGTGGCACTGATGCATTACAACACCATTTCTGAATTTTATTAAGCCGTATGTTATGAAAATATGCATAACGTTTTTAAATATATCGGTCAGGCAAGTTAGGTATTTTGGCCTCCAGTCGCAAGGGCGTCGCGTCACTGGCGGAAACAGGAAAAAGCCGTCCTCGGCGCCTTGCGTCGTCATCGGAAACCGGAAGTGACGCGTCGCATGGAGGTAGGGCCGAGCTAGAGCGGCCACGGGTTCGCGGTCCCGGTCCCGAGAACGGCGCCGGAGGAGAAGCCGGTCCAGATCCGGATCGAGGGAGAGTCGGAGGAGAAGGAGACGAGACCGGGATGGGAGGTGAGTCCAAAAAGGGGGCGCGGAAGGTAGGAGTTTCCTCGGGGATCATAGAGTTCGGGAACCATAGAGTCGCCGGGGATAGAGCGGCACCGTTTCCCCCTACCTATATTGCTTTTTCTATATAGTGAATATTTTCCTTTTTAAGAAGGAAAAGGCGAAAATTTCCATGGGGAAGAAGGGGTTTGTATACGAGGTGCCGTAGTTTGGGGACATCTGCATGCCCAAAGTCTTTTTTTTTTTTGGCTGGGTTGTGAGCCAGACCTAGGTCAAAGGAAGGAAAGGGTGCTCCTGAGCTGGTGCAGAGTGCTTTTAATAAGGCAACCCCCGTCCTCCTCGGCTCCAACCATCTTTCCCAGGCCCTCTATGCCCCTTCCTCCACTACCACTAAGAAGGGAACTCTGAAGTCATCCATAGGTTTACATTTATTAGATTAATTAAATTAGAAAATAGCTCTATCTATCTATCTATCTATCTATCTATCTATCTATCTATCTATCTATCTATCTATCTAGAGTTTCATATACCGCAGCCACCTAGCCCAAAGGCTACTCTGGGCACTTTACAAAGTGCAGAATACAAATTATAAAACACGTACCGTAAATATATACAAGTCAAATACAAACAAAGTTCTAATGTAACTATAATAAAAATTATATCCCTGAGTGGGCCAACCCTTTCCTCCGTCCAGGCATAGCTCTGGTCTGACAGGGTGGCTTCTCAGTTAATTGACTGATTAATTGGTTGGTTGTGTTTCTTGAATCCAGATTCAGTGTGTCGCCTAAACAATTAAATTGTAAAGAACCCAGAGAATGCTTCAAGTGCAATGGGGTGGTATATAAGCAGAAGCAGAAGAGTTTACGTACAAGGATCAAGAAAGAAGAATAGCACTTTTGAAAATGATGAAACAATCAATAAAGTAGCCATGTGAAATATCCATCTACTGTATCTACCTATCTATCTAGCTAGGATAAAAAACCTGACAAGTAAATAAATAAAAACATAACATCCATTGTTGGGGGACTACATACAGGCAGAAAAAGATACATATATATGATTGAGAACAGAAAGAATCCAGTGTGAAAAGGGTCCAGGGTGCTTGGCATTTGCTCCGTGGAAAAGGGCAGGCAAAAACACCCCTGTAAGACACGAGTCCCATCCTGAAACTAATTACTGGGTTATTATTTTGCTGACCGTCTACATCACTGTCAAAAATAGAGACAGAGAGAGACAGAGAGAGAAGAAAACCTTGCAAGATTTTCCAGTCTACTTGTTTTATTTTATTGGCAGATTATTCTAAGAATACGTCTTTAGCTTTAGCTCCAAGGAAGACAGCCGGAGATGGAGGAAGCGGAGAGAGAAGAGCAGGGAACGCCACCAAAAAAGGCCCTAGAATATTTTTCTTTTAAGTGGATTTTCTGGTAAAGAAACTGCTTGTTATAAGAGCATGCACTGCATCTATATGGTATGGTTTATACACCATATACGTGGTTCGAAGCCTTCCCATGGATGGTGGAAACTGCAGATAGTAGTATGCCTTATACATAGCACAGTCTCTGGTTAGTGGCTATTTCTGGCCATTACACAGTGGAAATGCTTATTTCTGGTTTTGTTCTGTTCATATTTCCAGGCGGTGGGTACGTGGCACCGTGGGTGAGGAATTCCTGCGGCAATGGGGAGCCTCTTGGGCCCTCGGGCCCTTCCTGTGCTTCGCCTCCCCCAGATGTTCCTCTCCCCTTCCGTTGCAGGTGTCCATGGAGCTCGAGCAAGGAAAGAACATGGATTTCTGGAGGGACATGACCATCACTATGGAGGAAGAGATCGCCAAGCTGTGGAAGCTGGAAGCCATTGGGAACGGGCCTGGTAAGCGGTCTCACTGAACAGTGGGTGGAGCGGGGATACACCTGCAGCTCGCACTCAGAGCCTAAACCGAACCCCCCCCCCCGGTTTCCTACAGGCGAGTGCCGGAAGAAGTGAACGCCTCGGTCAGTGCTGATGTCCAGTCCGTCTTGAAGGGGAAGACCTACAACCAGCTGCAGATCATCCAGCAGGGAATCGAGGGCAAGATTGTGTCCGGAAGGACCAACCTAGATCCACCAGGCTAGTTTGGATATGCAATAAAAAAAGACTGCATCATTCTAAGGGCTTGTTGGCTTTTAGTGGAGGAGGCTAGTGCTGCTACAAGGGGCCTTCCTTGATCCTGCAGGGGCTGGTTTGTGTTGGCTTGGAAGCGGTGATGCCAAGGCGTTCGGGGAAGTTCTCCTATGGCCTTTGGGAAAGGTGGTGGCAGGGTCAACACTGGGCAAGGCACTTCGTGCGGTGGAGCCCAGAGAAGGGGAGGCCAAACTTGGCTACAAGGCGTTCCTCTAGCACTGTGATTTGAGGTCAAATTCAGAGCTAGCACCCTGTGTTTTTTAAAAAATGCTCTTGTATTACTCTAAAATAGCTTCCGGGTGCCTAATGGCGGGGCTTCTCCTTTACGTGCACTGGGAGAAGGAAGAGATTGCAAGGCAGGAGGAAACTATACTAAATTTAATCTGTCAAAATACAGGCGGTTGTTTTAAGCGTCCACATCAGTCAAGGAAAAAAAATACAATGAATTCTTAGAAATGCAGAGTTGCCAAGGTTTTAAGCAGATATCAAAAAGACCTGGCTATAAATGACTGTAACAGTGTTGTCTGCAATCACACTGCTGTTGTATAATTTATTTCATCACCATCACTGGAAAGGGACATCGTACAGACCGTGGCATAGAGCACACACACACAGTTGTTCAGAGAAACAAATTAAGAAGTAAAATGTCTTTGGCCTCCGCCCAGGGTCAGGTGGCCTCTTGTAGGCAGTGGTGGAGTGGATCACCGGGGCAAGATTTAAAAAAGAGCTGGGCCCCTCGAGGTGGAGAAGGAAAAATCTGTTGGAGGTTTTGGAGGGGGGTTGTTTAGGGTTGGGTCTTGACTGACCCTTCCTCTTGGATCGGGCACCAGGGGTTGGGTCCGGTCTCGACCGCCGTCCGGAATCGGGCTGGCCGATGTTCGTTCTCATCGGGCTATTTCCCTTTCATCTTTTGGAGGAAACCAGATCAAGGCGTTTTGGCGTGGAACTTGGCCTCTAAAAAGGTTTCTTTTTTTGGGGGGGGGGGCGGCTTGTTTGTTCATCAGCCTCAAGAGATACCGGCCTCTGGAAATAGAAGAGAAAAGCTTCATTCATCCCGGGGACGGACTCCTCTCTCTCTCTCTCTCCCCATTCCTTTGGGAGGAAAGGACCAGAATGCCGGGTCCACTGCCTGCAGGCAGAGGCACTGCAAAATGCAATGAGCAATCTGGGTCTCAAAGACAGGAAAGGGATTTATTTGGTTGACAACCAGAGAAATCTCACTTGATGCAAAACAAGTGAGAAGTCCACTGAAGAAATGAAATGCAGTATATTTTATAGACTCACAATCACTCTTCTTTCTCCCGTCCAATTTACGTCATACACATCTGTTACATACATCAAACATTAATTGACATGTTTGGCAATTTATTTTGTATTCCTGACACCAATTAAATGTATTCTTTGGGTCCGTACTTGGGTCCGTAATTGCCATGTTTTAACTTACACAGGTGGGAGTGCCTCATCTTGGTACCATCTTTGCTAGGGAGGCGCTCCAGGTGAGCTCACAAAGAGAGAGAGATAAGATTTTCTTGGACGGCTGGCTACATCTTAATTAACTGTAAGATAAATTGGAAGACAAAAAATTGACGTCCTTGGATTCAGGCTTGCTCAGAGACATTCCAGATCTACAACGGATGTCTCTCTTTTTAGTGATCTGCCTCTCAAAGTTTGTTTTGCAAGAATCAAGGTTCGTCTTGTGACATAAGAATATACATGTGGATACATGTGGAGCGCTGAGTGGATATCACTATCTTTAAATATATAATTTGTGTCACTTGTGTATATATATAGCTTGGAATACATTGCTATTGAATACATGAGGATTGTCAATGCCTAGGGGTTACTAAAACAGCTACAGATGCTTGATCAATACCCTTCAGGAGGAGGCGAAGCCGGCCAGTGTCTCCGAGTCAAGGACACCCGAGGGCTTTCAAGAGGGGGAATCTGGACTCTGGGAAAGCTTTGGATAGATCGAGCTTTTCTTTTCAGGCGGGCTGTTAGAAGGATGCTTTGGCTGCCTGCCGAACATCTCTGGAGTGTCTCGCACTGGCCGTTGTAAGGTGCTGTGCTGTGCTGTGGGTTTGTATCGCCGGAGGCCACTTTGCCATGCTACCCGTGGCCGCAAGCTTCCTCTTGGCCATCTCCTTGATGGCTGGAGACATCTCTGTCCCTGAAAAGGAGACCCTCGTGGGGGAACCGGAGGCCCCCGCCTTGAAGGCACCCCCAAACCCAGAAGGAACGGCGGGAACCGAAAGAGCTTGGTTGGGAGACACTCTTGGTTTGGACCACCGTGAAGATGCCAGCAGCCGTTCTCTGTCGCCTAAAAGTTTTGAGGATGCCGAGGGGAGGCTCTTGGGTTCTCGCCTTGGCCCCGAGGGGGTCTGGTGGTGCATAACAATGAAGCAGTTTCCTCCTTTTTATTTTTTCCTGTTCAGACAGTGTTCTCTTTCAGTCGTTCACCATGAGGAGAGATCAAAATAAGAGATTGTTCTTGATTGGGTGTTTTTTCCCCCTTTATTTTTTAAAACCTCTGTATTTGGATTCCATGTTTAGATATTTCTCTCTCTCGTTAATGACGTCCAAGAAAATGGCTTTTGTCCGCAAAAGCTTACATGAAAATAGAGGGGTGGGTGGGTCTTTATGAGGCTCTGATGTTTCTTTTTATTTATTTACTTAATTTATACATCCATCTGCTTTATTGTGGACATTGGTTGGTCCACTTTCTGTAGATTTTAATGGCTCAGGAGGAATGTCAAGAAATTCAAGGGGCAAATAAAATAAGCTTTTATATTTATTTTTTTAATCTCTCTGGTTTCCACAGACTGACAGGGCTGCCTCTTCTACTTTATATTTTTGAGGTCGCCCTGAGGGGTTTATTTTTTTTAAATTTTTTTTTTTTTACCCTTTGGACTCCAACGCCCAGAATTCCTGGCCAGCAGGCGTGCATGGCCGAGGCTGCTGGGAGTTGTAGTTCGGGGGGGGCGTCGATGAGGGGCGGGGGGCGGCGCTCGCCTCCCTCCCAACCCTTCTTAAGACTCCAACTCCCAGAATCCCTGGGGCCAAAAGAGCAAAGCCTTCTGGGAGAAGGGCGGTTCCCAAGGAGCGCTTTAATTGCCACGGCCCTCAACCGTCGCCGCCTCGCGCCTCCCACTTTCCCGCCTTTTTTTTTATCCTCCCGCGAGAGAGAGAGAGGGGGAGAAGAACGCGAAGAGGCCTTTTCTGCGCAGGCGCGAGGAGAGCGGCGGCGGAGTGGCCAGTGGGGGGGGAAGAGAGAAACAGAGCAGCGAAGGAGGGAAGGAGTGGGCGGGGCGTCGCTGTTTCTTTTCCACCCCCCCTTCAGACAGCGCACGCGCAGCCTCCTTCCCTCCCTCCCTCCCTGCCTCCCGCCGGCCCCGCCCTCTTTCCTCCGCGTCCAATGGCGCGCCTCGACGTCACGGGCGCGACGGCGGAGGTGGGAGGAGGCCGCCGGCCCCGCCCACCCTCCCCTCTCCTCCCTCTCCTCCCTCCTTTGAGGCGCCGTCGCTGCGGCTGGCTCGCTCCGTCGCCGCGGGTTTGGCGTCGCGGGCGCGTCTCCCAGGATGCACCGCGCGGGGCTGCTGGCTCCTGCCCACAGTTGAGAGGGGAGAGCGAGCGGGGCGGTCGCGCGGGGCGGCCCTCCCCCCCCCTTTTTTTTCTGCCTCCTCCTTCCTCTTCCTCCTTCCTCCTCCTCCTCCTCCTCCTCCCTCCGCCGGGGGAGAGGGGGGGATCCTCTCTCTCTCTCTCTCTCTCGGTTCCCCTCCCCCCACCTTCTCCTTCCCCCCCCCATTTCGGCGGCGGACCCCTTCCCTTCCCCCCCCCCCCCGCTGGGAACATGCGGCCCCGGCTGCCCCGCGGCGAGGCCGGCGACTGAAGGGGAGGAGGAGGAGGAGGAGGAGGAGGAGGAGGAAGGCCACCCACCCCCGGGAAGGGAGGCCGAGAGGAGGAGGAGGAGGAGGAGGAGGAGGAAGGAGGTGGGGGGGGGTCCTGCCTCTGGTCGCCCCCCCTCCTCCCTCCCTCCCTCCTTCCTTCCTTTCTTCCTCCCCCCATCTCTCTTCCTCTTCTTCATCCTCCCCCACCCCCCACCCCAGTCTCTTAGCCGCCCACCCCCTCCTCTTCCTCTTCCTCCTCCTTCCTCCTCCTCCTCCTTCCCAAGGGAGGCAATGACAGCGGCTCCGGGACCCTCCCCGCAGCAGATCAGGGACCGGCTGCTGCAGGCCATCGACCCCCACAGCAACGTGAGTTCCCCCCCAAAATGGGGGAGGGGGAGGAGGAGGGGAGGTTTGGTGGGAGGGAGGGAGGGAGGGAGGAGGAAGAGAGGGGGAGTGGGGAAGAAGAAGGGGAGGAAGGGGTGCCACTCCCACCCACCCACCCACCCACCCACCTCCCTTCCCCTGCTAGGTGGGGGATGCGGGGTGGTGGTGGTGGTGGAAGGATGATGGAGAAAGTGCCTGGGGTGTTGGGGGGGAGGAGTGGGGGGCAGGGAGGTCCTGGTTTGGGAGCAGGGGGAGGGAAGAAGAGCTGTGGCCCCCTTCCTAGGGAGGGTGTCTGGCTTGCCCTTCTCCCCTTTTCGCTTTTCGATACAGACTAGAGTTATAGCATGCGTGTGTACGTGTATCTTCTGTGTGCATAGATTAATTGATCGATCAATAGATAGATAGATTGATAGACCAGGAAGGAAGGGATAGATAGATAGATAGATAGATAGATAGATAGATAGACAGTCAAACAGACAGACACACTTCCCCCTCTTCCTCTAGATACACAGAGGAACATATACGCACATATACAGCACATATACATACACATTCCTTGTGTGGATGCACACATTTCCATGGTTATATACACAAATACAGTCGTGCATAAAAACAGACTTCTATACACACATCCACACTCTTGATTTGTGTGTGTGTGTGTGTGTGTAGATGACCATAAGAGTAGGCATAAGAGCTGTCTGTGTGTCCTGCCTGCCCTTTGCCTGGTCCAACCTCATCCAAACTTATATTTGTCTCAAAGGTGAGGACAACCAATGCCATGTGGGCATCCTTATCTACAGTAAAAGCCTGATAGAGAGGTAGAGGGTGAGGAGAAAGGCTGTGTGGATGGATGAATAGATAGATAAGCAGATACGGAGGAACTATTGAGGTGAGAGAGGGAGGAATTTTTTAAAAAATATTATAGGTATAATACAGGGTCAGAGGTATCTTGACCTCTCTGGACAGGAGGAGCAGTGGACAGTCCCCCCCTTGGTCTGCAAGATATAAGGGGCTATGATCGGGGTGAGGAATCGATCCGTGGTCTCTTCCAGGGGGGCCCTCCTTTGCTGGTTGCTTCGGGAGGGGGGCGCTTCTAACCTTTGGCGGGAAAGCGAGGTAGAGACTAGTGTATATAACGCGTCTACACACACATTTCTGATTCCTCGTGCCGGGAATTTCCAGGTTTAGGAAAAGTGCCTTTGAGAGGTAATGACAGTGAATTTTTTTTTAATATAAAAAGAGTACGTTGGAAGAAGGTCCAAAGCAGGGAGGCAAATGGGACAGGCCGGGTACGTTCAGCGTGGCAGATTTTGGAAAGGCACGATTCTCGGGTGTCCTGAGTGCTCCCTGAGCTGGAGATTATGGGCCGGTCTTAAGCAGCGGCTCCAAGGACCTGTGCCCCCCCCCTTGCAAACAACTTACGTGCCCTGGCGAAAAATGCCGGATGAGACAGCCCTCATCACTGTGAGAACATACTCACCTTTAACGTGTCACCAGGATATTTTTTTGCGTGCTTTAGTAACCATGGGTGCTTTGAAAGCAAAACATGGTCAAAATGTAGCTGCTAAACCCTTCCGGGTCGGCTTCTGTTCTCTTCCGAAGCTCTCCTCTCTAAATAGATTTACCTGGATTTACTACTACAGCCGTTTGAAGGGAATTCCTCTTCCGGTCCTTCTTAGCACCACGTTCATCCCCTCCCTGCGTTGGAGTTATACGTCGCCTCTCCGTTAATTCGGAGTGTGTTGCCTTGTGGTGACCCAAGGAGCGCGTTGGGGGGGCCGGCGCGCGAGGAGTGGCGTGCTTTCGGTGGGGGAGCGCTTGACAGGTAGCTCATCTCGCCTGCCGCTCCTTCGGCGGGATCGCGCCACGGGATGTCAGCCTGTGGTCCGAGACCTAAGGTGGCCAAACCCAACAAGGCAGCCCCTTCCACATGGATTCCGCGCGTGTATGCCTAAGATGTCTTTGCGATTCGGCGGCAGCGGGTCGCGGGGATCTGCTCGCATGGCTCGGATCGGCTCCCATCCCGTGGCCGTTTTCCAGGAGCGGTGCCACGGAGAGGCTTGATTTATGTTCACTGTCCCAAAAACGGAATGCACCATTCATTCATTTCATCTCCACGTATGCCCAGCTTTTTCCTTCCCTGTGGGCTTGTTTCCGTTCGGACCTCTGCCTCCGGAGAGGTCTTCTTAGCAGACCGACTGTTAAGTGTTAAGTCTGCTGAGGGGGACCCACCGAACCAGCCGCGAGGTCGCATTCGTTGGTCAGATATCCGATGGTTCCGTGTTCGTCCCCATCGGGGTGTCTTGTGTGTTGTGTTTCCGGATCCACAGCTGACTCGCCTGCAGGCACGGTTGCGCCCCCCCCCCGACACGCGGCAGTGTTCTGGCCGAAAGTGCGAACAACTTTTGTTGTGATGGACATCGGGTGAAACGTCTCTCTACTTCAGCGGTTCCCCAGTTTCGGCCCTGCGGATGTTTTTGGACCACAACTCCCACAGTCCTTTGTCGTTGGCATTACAGGTGTGGGTGCCTGGGAGTGGTGGTCCAGAACATCTGGAGGGCCAAAGGTTCGCCACTGTGGGTCTAGTTCCTCTTTGCTGCAGTTCCCTGTCCAGGTGGATTTGGGCTGGGTGACAATTAAGCGGGAAGCATCGCCATCTTTGGTAGGAGCTAACACTATTTTGCTGTAGTTTTGTGTTCAGTGGAGACGTGGTGGGAGTGAATTGCTGGGTTCTCCGTGCTCCCTTTTACTGTTGCTTGTAGCCTGGTGCCTCCTTTGCCGCAACTCCGGCTATGAGCCATCGGTGTGAGGTGGCTGCATTAAAAAAAAAAAAAAGGCCAATGTGATTTTTAGAATGCTTTAATAGAAGTAAGTCTCTAAATCCTCCGAGGGACGGGTTCAACACCGTCCGGGCCTCCTCTCACTTCCTGTGTCCAGTTCTGGAGTGCCACACACACCGGAGCAAGGCCAGAAGGGTGGTGATGAGGGGACGGGAGACGGAGCCCTCGGGGGAAAGGCAGAAAGGATGGAGGGCCGGTTTTAGCCTTGAGGGAAAGGAGACCCCCAAGGAGGGACTGAGCACTCTTTGAGCCCTTGAAAAAGCTGTCATTCAGAAGAATGACAGGAGCCGGACCTGCCCTCGGACGTCCCAGGACGCAGGACTCACAACCGTGGGATTGAAATGCATAGGAAGCCCGATTCCGGCTGACTATCAGGAAAAAACTCATAAGACCTAAGAAGAGCCCTGCTGCTGGATCAGGCCAAAGGCCCATCGAGTCCAGCTTCCTGTATATCTCACAGTGGCCCCACCAGATGCCTCTGGGAGCGCACGAGACTCGATCTTTGTCTCCTATTACCACTCCCCCCTGCATCTGGCCCTTGAAGGACCCCGGTTTTAAGCCTGGAGATGATACACATCTCCATCATGGTTTGTCACCTGGGATGATGGACTTTTCCTCCAGGAATCTGTCCCATCCCCTTTTGAAGGCATCCAGGCCAGGTGCCATCACCCCATCCTGTGGCAGGGAGTTCCACAGACTAACAACGGCGCTGGGTGAAAACAATATTTTCTTTTGTCTGTTCTCTCTCTCCCAGCCCTCAATCGGAGTGGATGTCCCCCTAGTTCTGGTATTTTGTGAGAGGGAGAAGAGCGTCCCTCTATCCACTTGACTCATGCCCTGCATTGTTTTGTACCTCTCAATCCTATCCCCCCCCACTCAGGTGCCTTTTTTTCCAGACTAAAGAGCCCCAAAGGTTTTAGCCTTTCCTCCTAAGGGAGGTGCGCCCTATCTGTTGGAGCAGCTAAGAATTGTTTCATGGTCTTCAGCCTCCAGTGGCCCACTGGTGGGCATGCTCTGTTCTCAGGGGTGACTCAGGACGGATCCTGCCCCTCCTCTGTAGGAGCACCTTCCCGCTATTTGGAAAGCGCTCTCCGGCCTCCCTTCCGCCGTCTTTCCGCCAGGCCAAACCGGCCTTCGGTCCCTTCACCCTAGGGGCGCGCCACCTCCGGGCCGACGCCTGATTTAGAGAATCCCGATGGGAAGCGGCCACTTCTCCTGAGCCCGGGACGGTGTTGCTGAAGAGGGAGGAAGCGCTGGGCCGTCCCTAACTCGAACGGCACCTAACAGCTTCTTCTCCTCCTCCTCCTCCTCTTCCAGATACATAACATGGTGGCAGTCCTGGAGGTGATCTCCAGCCTGGAGAAATACCCCATCACCAAAGAGGCGCTCGAGGTGAGTTCCGTCAGCCAGCCTTTTCTCCTCGACAGAGAGGAATAAAAGTTCGGGAAAGGGGCTGCAGTACCAGGTGGGTGGGTGGGGGGCAACAGGTGGGAACAGCAGATGTTGGTTGCTTGGGCCCTTGCTTGTCTTTCCGCCCCCCCCCCCATTGTTCCATCTATCATCTGTTCCCCCCTTCCTCCATCCATCTATCCATCCACCTACCCAGGGCTGTAGAGTCGGTAGATAAATGTTCCGACTCCCCGTCTCCTCTGTATTAATACGCGAATGTATTTTATACATTCCTTGAAGGAAAGTCAGCCAACAGTCTACTGTATTGAACAGTTAAAGCAAAAGACAAACACAATTGTGCGTTGCGTGCCATATGGCGAAGCACATGATAAAGCATGCTTCCTCACGGTCACTTTAACGTGTTCGTTTTGCGGTTACGGGAGGCACTGCATGCATTGGCCTTTATTCTTACAGTAGAGAAGTCATTAATTATAACTTTTTGTGAACTGGGGCATTTTAAACTTGCTTTTTTTTAAAAAAATTCCAATCTAAATTTAGTCGGAGTCGGTGCATTGTTTTCCGACTCCGACTCCAGGTACCCAAAATTTACTCCGACTCCAACTCCACAGCCCTGGACCTACCTACCCTACTTACCAGCTCAGGTTCCTGTTTGCCCCTGGGAGCAGCCGCCGAGAGGCCCATCGGTGGGGCAACTCTTGAAAGATCCCAAGGGGGTTGGACTGGATGGCCTGGGGGGTGAGGGGACTTTCCATCTCCGGATGATCTGATCATCCTTTAAAACGACCTCCTTCCTTGACTCTGGGAGGGAGCCTCGTCTCTGGGGGTGGGGGTGGGTGTCACTGTGCGAAGCACCCGGTGGTGCTCTCTCTCTCTCTCTCCCTTCTCTCTCTTCTGGGGGTTTCCGGGTCATCACGGGGCTGTCTTTGTGTTCTTAAGGTCAGGGATCTTGTGGAATGACTTCTCTGTCCTCTCTGAACAACCCCCACCCCCACCCCCCACCCCGGTTTTCCTAATCCAGGAGACCCGACTGGGGAAACTCATCAACGACGTCAGGAAGAAAACCAAGAACGAGGAGTTGGCCAAGCGGGCCAAGAAGCTGCTGCGGAACTGGCAGAAGCTGATCGAGCCGGTGGCCCCCAACGAGGGGGCCTTGCGGGGCCTCCCGAATGCTCCCGGCTCCGCCAACGGCGGGGCCCACCACTGCTGCGCGGAGACCCCTCCGGGGGCCACGGCCAAACCCGCCCCGGAGGCCAAGAACCGCCATGACGTCCAGAAGCTCCGCTCCCCAAAGCCGGCGAACCGCAAGCGGAAAGGCGAGGGGCGGGAGAGCCGGCCGGGCCCCCTCTGCCACTGCCGAAGGCTTCCAGAGGGAGTGGCGAGGGGTTGCCAAACCCATCCTCGCCTCCCACCAATGGCATCGGAGGCAGCCCGGAGAGTTTCCCCAGCCCTCCGGACGGGAGCTGTTACTCCTCGGCGCCGGAAGGCAGCCGGGCCGAACTTGGCGAAGGTGAGAAACTGAGCAAGATCCCTATCAACGCCGTCCGGCCTCACACCAGCTCCCCGGGACTCTTTAAGCCGTCGGGCCCCTCTGCCTTGCTCAGGGCGGCCGTGTTGCAGCAGCAGCAGCAGCAGCAGCAGCAACAGCAGGAGAAGGCAGATGAACCGACAGCTGGCCAGCCCAGGAGCCCCCGCTGCTCGTCCTTCAGCCCCCGGCCGGTGGGGCTGGAGGCCTTTGCGCGGCAGCATGTCCCGTATTCTCCCAAGGGCGGGGCCCCGGCCCGCTCCCCGAGACCCTCTCTTCTGGAGGCGCCGGCCACCGGCTCCGTGTCACCGCCCTCGCCTTCTTCCCCACCCGGGAATTGCCGGCGTCCAAGCGGCCGGAAGGGTCTCCGCAGGTGGGCCCGGAGGCACCCCTGCGTGGCTCGGAACCCCAGGCTCGCCCGGAGAGCCATCTCCGCTTGTGCCCGCCGCCGGCGCCACCGGCGCGGAGGGTTTTGCCCCAACGGAGCCTTCCGCCCTGGCGGGGGCCGGCTTCTCTCCAGAGCCTTCCCGAATGGACAGCGACGGGGCCGCCTCCGGCTCGGACGGCAAGAAAAAAAAGAAGTCCCGGCCCAAGGACTACGTGGTGAATTTGGACGGGCAGGTCTTGGAAGGAGGAGGAGGAGGAGGAGGAGGAGGTGGCGGCAGCGGGGTGAAGCCCGTGCGGTTAAAAAAAGAGCGCCGGCTGACCTTTGACCCCATGACGGGGGAGATCAAGCCCCTGGCCCACAGGGATTCTTTGCCGGTGGACCTCCCCGCCCTGGCGGAGCCCCCCAGGACAGGCACGGGCAAGGCGGCAGCGGTGGCGGAGGCCAAGCCTCCGCTGCACAACCCTTTCGAGCAGGCCAACTGGAAGGAGCTCTCCCGCAACGAGATCATCCAGTCGTACCTGAGCCGGCAGAGCAGCCTCCTGTCCTCGTCTGGGGCGCAGACGCCGGGCGCCCACTACTTCATGTCCGAGTACCTGAAGCAGGAGGAGAGCTCGCGGCGGGAAGCCCGCAAGACTCACGTCCTGGCCGCCTACGCCAAGCCCTCGGACCTGCCCGGGGTGACGCGGGAGGTCACGCCAGAAGACTTGGAGCGCGTGGGTGGCCGCCCCTGGCCGGGGGTGAACGGGTGCTACGACACACAGGGTAACTGGTATGATTGGACGCAGGGCATCTCGCTCGACCCGCATGGGGACAACGGGCACCTCAACATCCTGCCTTATGTCTCCCTAGACTGAGTCCCATCGGGCTCTGGGACGCTTTGGACGCTGGCTGGTTTTTTTGGGGGTAGGGGGAACCACACCCCAAACAGGCAGGGCTCCCGTGGATGACCACCCCCTGCTCACCCCTCCCAGAAGGCTGAAAGAGGCTGGCCGAAGAAGGAGCGTGTGCACACGTGGGGTTGTATGTGTGCGTGTGTGTCAAAGAGCGATCTGAACCCTGGCGGTTTCTTCTTCCCTTTTAAAAAGAAAAAATGAAGTCGTGTTTTGTAAAGTGCTGCTACCAGGTTTACTCACAGCATCTGGGAGGGAGGCGGTGTTCACCCGGTTTGGATGTTTTTCCAAGCAAAAAAACACCCACAAGAGCCCCAAACTCGAGCACAAACAAAGGCCGGGGTTAATAACCAGGTGCCATATAGGTTTTCGGAAGGCAGGGAAAAACACTTTGTGGCACACACACACACACACACACACCTGTGGAAATGGAACCTTTAAATGCAGAGTTACTGGCGTCGTATTTATTTGTCTTGGTTTGGTTTTCCTTACAAGCAAACAAAACAGGGGAGGGAATTTTTATTTTGCAGCCGTGAGACGTTTTCGGGAAAGCTGCGCAAAACCGTAGGTAGGTTGTTGGTTTTTTGTTTTTTTGTTTTTTTTGGGGGGGAGGGGCAGTTCCCACCCCAAAATAACGGAGATGTGGCTGGCAGAGCAAGAAGGACTGCCCGCCAGCCTTTTGGCCCTCAGCGTCCCACAGACTTTTCAGGAGGAGGGGGCGGCGACGGTGGTGCAAAACCAGGTTTCGTTTTCCGAATCCGATCGAAACAAATGCTGCAAAAAGAGTTTGGCAGGAAGGGGAAAAGAAAAAAAAACCTTTCTCCCAGCCTGAGTGTGGCCCTTCCCTTTCTGCAGATTTCAAGGGTTTTTATTTTGTTTTTGAATGGGACAGGCTGGGGAAGCTCCTTTTTTGTTTAACTGTTTGGTTTAACGAAGGAAAAAACCGAGCCGTGGAGAGGGGGTGGTGTGGTTTCTCGACGCCCCTGCGGAGGAAGGGGTGGGCTTGGGAGGGGGAGGAAGGATGGAAGAAAAAGATGAGGAGCCCGTTATGCTGGAAATCTACTCGTTACCATTCCTGTTTAGTTATTGTTTGCCTTACGGAGATCCATCACAAAGGAGAGGGGGGGATGAAAAACACCACACAAAACAAAACGTGAAGCGACCTGCGAAAACAGCCTTAGTGAATGTACAGTAACTAGACTTCTGTGTTCCTTTTTGGGGGGGAGGAGGGAGCGCAGAAGGGAGGATCATCTTTGCTATTGAGTCCTTTCGGAGGACGCATTGTGATATAAATGTGGAAATAATAAAACAAAAAAATGTTTGCACAACCCACACGGTCATTTTTTCTAATATTTTTTTCAAGGGGGTGGCCCAGTGTTGGAGAGGGTGGGCTGGCTGGCCTCCCTGCTTCGGAACTACAACTCCCAGAAGCCTTTGCTACCTGTCCT
Organism: Phrynocephalus forsythii; assembly: GCA_029282475.1. Taxonomy (NCBI): domain Eukaryota; kingdom Metazoa; phylum Chordata; class Lepidosauria; order Squamata; family Agamidae; genus Phrynocephalus; species Phrynocephalus forsythii. The sequence continues at coordinate 9,551,188 of JAPFRF010000018.1, forward strand.
AGGCCAGCCCAAGGGCATGTGGGACTAGGAGTCCCAGGCCTCCCAGATGATGCCAACGCCTGCCGGGCATCCTGGAGAGAGCCGGGCCAGGATGCTGGGTGTTGTTGTCCCAAGCGGGTGGGATGGAGTCGGGGGAAGGGGAGGGGGGAGAGAAAGCCTGCTGGCCAAGGATGCTGGGAGTTCTAGCCCAGGCAGGTCCCGTTTCCCATGAATGAGACGGGATGTGGGGGGTGGGGCACTCTGAAAGCCAGGGATGCTGGGAGTTGTAGTACAGTCCCTTTGGAGGTGTGTGTGTGTGTGGGGGGGTTAGGACAGGTGTGTCCAAACTTCGGCCCTGCAGATGTTTTGGACCCCCACAACTCCCTGAATCCCAAGCCTTTCTCTGTCTCTCGCGAATGCCAGGGGACGATGGGCGTTGTGGTCCAACGCCTCTGGAGGGCCAAAGTTCGGAGCCCACTGATCTTAGGACGCTCTTTGTGTGTGTGTGTGTGTGTGTGGAGGGGGGGTCGGGGGAGGAGGCTGCTGGGCCGGCGGTTCACCAGGGCTGCCTTTTTGCTCCCGGGGGAAAAAGGGGAAGGGGAAGAGCGGGGCGCCCGAGGGGGCTGCTGGGAGTTGTAGTCCTAGGAGGGTTGGGTGGGGTGGCGGTGGAGAAAAGGAGTCCCGTCCTGGGACGCTGGGGCTGCTCGACCCGCTTCTCTTCCTCCCCCCCTCTTCCATGGAAAGGGAGGAGGGGGAAAAAAGAAAATGCCCTTCTCTTCCGGCTTCCGGGCTGCCTTGCTTCCCACTTCCGGTTTCCTGGGGTTGGGTTGGGTGGGGGGCGGAAGTGACGCAAGCGCGCCGCGCGCGTCGTCCGCCGCCGGCGTGTGGGCGTGGCCTGGAGGCCGGAGCGGCTCCTCGGCGGCGGCGGCGGCGGCGGTGCTGACGCGTCTCTCCTTGGCGGGGGGCGGAGGGGGAGAGAGCGCGAGCGCGCGAACGTTCCTTCCGGGATGGCGCTTTCGCGGCGGGGGGGCGGGGGCGGGGGCGGGGCTCCTCCTAGTCCCCCTCCTTTCCCCCCGGGTCCTAGCGCCGCCGGTGCCGGTCCTCCTCCTCCGTCGAAGGGGCTTCGGGTGCCGGCGCTGTGCCTGGCGTGGTACGGGCTGAGCGCGGGAGGGAACGTGGTGAACAAGGTGCTGCTGGGGGTCTTCCCCCGCCCGGTCTCGGTCTCCCTCTGCCACGTGCTGGCCCTGGCCGCCCTCCTGCCCCCCCTCCTGCGGGCCTGGAGGGTCCCCCCGTCGCCGCCTCCTCCTCCTCTTCCTCCTCTCCTCCTCCTTTTCCTCCTCTTCCTCCTCCTCTTACCCGCGCCTCGTCCTCCCGCTCGCCTTCGGCAAGTACCTCGCCTCCGTCGCCGCCCACGTCTCCCTCGGAAGGGTGCCCGTCTCCTACGCCCACACCGGTGAGGAGGACCGCCGATCAAGGGGGAACCGCCGATCAAGGGGGAACCGCCGATAGAAGGAGAGCCCCGCCCTCAGGGGTGTGGGGGAAGGAGAGGGAGGGGTGGGAATGGTGGGGGAGAGATTGGCTTCTTTCCAAGGAGAAAAAAAAGGAAGGGAGACCCGCGGATAACGAGGACCGCGGGTGAGGTGGGACGGCGGGGAACGGGGGAAAGGGAACCCCATAGCGCAAGAGGGAGATGGGGGCGGAGAAGAGATGGGAGTTGAGGAGAAGGGTTCCCAACCAGCGAGCAGGGTCAGCAGATCCCCGGTCCCACGGATACCAACACACACACACACATCCACACACACAGAATGCCTTGGGGTCCTCCCAGGGCACCCGCTCGCCTTCATGCCCAGGTCCTTGGGAAAGGTTGGGCGGGACGATGAGGGGCTCCTTCCCCCTCCAGTTCGGTGATGATGGTGATGGTGATGGATGATGATGATGATGATGATGATGAGCAACCCCGAGCCATTGGGGTGGGGGAGAGAGCAAAGGCCAGCTCGTCCTGTCCCAACTGCCTTCTTAACCCTGAAG